>QTSX02005881.1:0-153043 GCA_014839935.2 Entomophthora muscae | reverse complement strand
GCTTGGCTTCTGCAATGAGCGAGGGCATGGAGATGTGTGGTGCTCAAGGGTTTTAGGGATGGTTTGAGAGTAGATGAGCAACTGGAAACACAACAGGACTAAATTATTCTTACTCAACAGAACCTCTATTTTTGGGCTCTGCAAGTATGCTAAGATTTGTAAGTCAATTGTTGTGTTGGTGAATGATTCTTGTTTATTGGGGACCTTGTGGGGGTCTTTTTATACTTGGAGGGGAGGAGGGAAAAGAAAGGGTGAGTCATGCTGACTAGGGTCTAGACTGTCAAGCAATGAGCTTATTATTGGAGGGCTAAACATTTTGGGGAATATTCAGAAAGAAATGAGTTGTATTGGGCAAGAAATTAACATTTGGGCATATGATTTGTAGTCAGGTGGTCGCAGCACATAGTAGGGCCGCCTCTGGGGAATTGAGTGTAGAATAGGGTTTCAGACTACTCTCTTTTAGGGTTCCCACTTTGGCAAAAAGAGGGGCGGAAGATCAGTATACCAATTTATATAGTGGGCACAAGCAATGGGTTGTTAATTGCCATATAATAAACCTCTTTTGATGGGTCACCAATTGATGCATCTGCAGCTAGCCGCAGATGCTCCAATTTGTCACTAATTGGCATATGAAAATCCATTCTGATGGATCACTCTCCAACGCACCTGCGGCTAGCTGCAGGTGCGTCAATTGGTCTATAATTGGAGATGACACTATGTAATTCAGAGGGTTATCTTCCAATGGTAATAACAAAAAAGGGCAGCAGCTCCCCTTATACTTTTCTAAATAAGGAACTAGTCTCAATATGGCAAATCTAGGGAGTTGCACCCTAAACCACAGGGTGTTAGCCTCTGGGTGGATGAGGGCAGCAACAGAGGGTTTCATTCTATTGATTAATGAGGCTCTAAGGTGTACATTGTCAGCTTGTGCTAGGTTTTGAATTTTACGGCATATTTCCTTGAATTCATTGGTGTAAGCTGTGACAGTGGTCTTCTGAGGAAGATCACTGAGCTGTATTGCAATGTCTTGAAGAGATTCAGTGACACAGAAATTGTGGGTGATGTTGGCTTTGAACTCTTCCCAGTTGTCAAGCTGGCTGTCAGTTTGTGAGCCAACCCAGGTGACAAACCAGTTAGCTGCGACCTTGTATAGGCGCTTGCTGGCTTCTTGGACTCATTTTTTGTGGGGAATGCGGCTGGCGCAGAGTTTTGCGGCTGAGTGGTCTAGCCAGTTGATGAAATTTTCTTTGTTTTTACCAAAGAACTTGACAATACCAATGTATTTGATGTTAGTAAATTTGCCTGTGATAGGCAGTTGTTTGTTTGTTTGTGGTTGTAGAGAGCAACTGTATTGAATTATCTTGGTGCATGCTTTGGGTATGACCAGACCTTCAAATACGGTGCATCCACTAGGAATATCTTCATTGATGCCATGGGCGCGGAAGTACGTTTTCCAGGTATCCTGGGATGTGGCCTGGTTGAGTACGTGGGCAAAGGTGGGCGGGTTCTGTTCTGTCATTTTCCCTTTCATTAGCGTGTTCAAAAATTGTAGTGCTACCAGTGATAAGGAGCGCCTTTTGGGGAAGCTTTGAATATAGAATTAGGAAGAGAAGTATATTTTATTGGATAATACTTTAGACTTATATAGCTTTAGCTATGGCGGGGATTTTAGTTGTATCAAACCCAGGGGCTGGTCATGTGCTAGATGGGTTCAAGTTGCTGGATACCTGGAAAGTCATGTGATATTGGTTTGCTGCCATTTCCAGTATGTCAAATGGTATATTGGAAAGGCACCAAATTGGGCAATGGCTGGATTTTAGGTGTGATGGCAATAGCCAGAATACTTGTACATCCAGACCCTTGACACCTGTTCTTGTTTTTCTATTTGAAAACTGCCCCAAATTGCTCATATTATGATTCTAATTTCATTTTAGATGCCTCCCAAATCCAACCCCAAAGCTACTTTCAAAGCTTTAAGGCCTCCAAAGGCATGAACAATCCTCCCAAAGCCAAAAATTAAAGACTACCCCCAAGAAGCAGCCTGATAAAGCTAAAGCACCTGCCAAGGCACCCACATCATCCCTTCAACCTGTAGAAAGCAGTCTTATCCCACCCCACTCTCTCTTTTCTACTTCCCATCTGATCCCCAGGAGAAGCTCTTCAATTTAAACCACTACTCTGATCTCTCTTCAGAGCTTGAGGAAGAGTAGGAGCTAGAAACTGAGCCAGGTGCCCCAACTGATGATCAAATTGAGCTGTGGGATATCCACATTTTCCACAATATTTGCAATGAAAGTGCATCTTTAAATTTTCTATCACTTTACTGAGAGGTATCCCATACTATCAAATAAAGAATGTACTGGTTTTTTTACAAAGATTACAGTGCCAAATGTAACAAAAATAAGAATTATTCCATCAACACCATTTCAAATGCAATAGCCTTGGCTTCTTAGCAATGTGCACCATCTATGAGCTCACCAGCTTAAAGCCATGACTGTTAAGTATGACTGCACTGAGCCATTTATCCCTCTTTAACAGATGGTCTGATGTTCCTTTTAAAGTTCACCCCAACATAGGGATAAAATCTTCACTGAGGTAGTCGACAACACTCTTTTAAATATCAATGACTCCCAAATTGGCCCTGTTGGTGATGCTGTAAAGTTTCAGAGGTAATTTACTGATCAGCAGTATGATCTAAGTATTGAATACGTCAATGCTACATCAAATGATCAGTTGATGCCAACTTAAGAGCAGAAAATTTCCTGTCATGAGGAGCACTTTCTCCTCCACAATAATGGCGTTAATAGTAAAGGACAGAAGGATCTGTTTGGTAACTACCCCAGATTTTTGCAACCTCTTAAGTGCAAGAGCTGGCCTGAAGATGGTTTCTTTTCTACCATCCTAAAGCTTTTCAGCCAGCTTTGGAACATGCATGGGCAGTTTGGCAGTACTATTCTTCCCCAGGTATTCCATTTCATTCCCAACAAGAAACAGTACACCGATATCTTGCTCTTTCAACCCTTGAGACCAAGCTTGATGAAACCATCTGCCACAGTAGTTTCCATAATCCCAGGAATCATTTTTCCCAACCAAAAGGCCAATAAATTAGGAAAGCAGTTAACAAAGATGACTGATTTGACAGATTTAAATCAAACTTCCAACCAGAAATGGGTCACTGTTACTCTGGTTTTTCAGCAGAATCCAATTATTCAGAGAAAATTGGCACTGCTTAATAGATGTAATCTGTGAGTCACCTGATACAGCCTCATTCATCAGAAAATTTATCAAAAATTAATCACACAGGGTTTTTGTGTGCTTATGAGCTAATATTTGGGATAATGAGATAGAATAGGACCCATGGATTTAGGTGGTATTGCAGAGTCAATAATTTTAGTACTTATTGAAAATTTTCCATTTTTAAGTCTTAAGAGTTGAGTCCTCCCTAAAATACTCACTAAACATAAATTATCTCCTGGCTTTAAAGTTTTGAAAAAATGCATCCTATAGTGGATCTTCTCTACTAAATTTCCTACAACTTGATTCTACATCACATTTTAACAGGAATATGAGATCCTGCTCTGGGTTCCACATTGTTTATGCTTTCCAATGTTACTCCAATGCCCGCATATCTTGGAGTCTTTTCTAATGAATCCAAAGCTGAGACTGTTAATACTTCCCAATATCCCAAGGACCATTCAGAGGGCTCCCTAATATTATTGCAGGCTATTTATCTAGGACTACTTTGGTTGGGTTTAATTATTTTATTAAATCCTAGTGTACTCTTTGGGAATTTCACCAAGCAGTATTTGAAGCTTTGGTGGTGGTTGACATCAACTCTTATGAATTTGAGTGATTTCTCACCATTTGGAGACCTCTTAATATTAACTACCTATTTCTGTCACACCATCCTCACATTAGAAGAGAAGCCCAAGGCAACCATAGGGAGCAGGAAGAAGACAAAACCAACTCTGAAAAGCATCCTGAGAGTTTGCCTTAACATACTAATCTTCTAGTTAAATCTGAGAAGATGCAAGTAAATGATTTCATTTGAAACTTCTAAAGCTCCCCTCAGGGGTGCTATTTTCACTTCCAGAAAGCACTCTGCTGTTATATGAAAAAGTTCTCTGATCTTCCTGAGCTTGTTAATACAGAAGGAAGTAAAGAGGCCAAGGACGCCTTCAATTACTTTGCTGCTTATACCTCTTTCAAAAAGGAGGATACTAATATCTTCTACAATGCCCTCCTCTGTCAATCATATTTCACTGCAAATAAAGAAGCCTTTTCTCCTTTCATTGAGTATTTTGAAACTAAGTGTGTTGAGGTATTCCAAGGAGAACACCATATCAGAAAAGGCAGTGACTCAATTACCTGGAACTTTTTCAAGAATGTAAAGGAAATCCTGCTCAAGACCACCTCTTCATTTGAAGGGTGAAATAGCCAATTCTCAACTAGTTTCTTTATCAAGAAGCCTTAAATTAACAAAATGATGATGTATCTAAGACCTAGAAAGCCATATCTGCCTGCCAGCTTCAAGAATAAAATGAAGAATTAGGACTAACTACCCCCAAAAATCCATGGTAGTTAAAACATACAATGAGATCTACAAGGCAGTCCTTTCTTACTATCCTAAGGATAACAAGCTTGAGCATCTTCAGGCCATCTCTGTTGCTCTTCCAAACATTGCCTGAGCCCTTTTAAATAAACTATTCTTTATCTACTATCTCTTTTTCTTTCAGTTCTATTGTTTTTTTACTCTTATTTAGCATTTTTTACTGTTATTTGTATATTAAAAGGGTCAACACATAGTTTAGATGAAAATAGCTGTTTTTGGGTGTATTTTGACTTTGTGCTTTACACAGCTTTGTTGCTACTAAGTGACTCCTTAATTTATTGTAAATTTGGAATCCCAATTTTTAGCCCCAGAATATTTTACTATTTTTTGTATGTTTTTAATGTTTTATACGTTTTTTAGCTTCAAATATAAAAGGTGTCTGAGTTGTGTTTTTTTAGTTACAATGCCAAAAAAAATGATGTATTTACTATTGCTTTAAAGATGACATAAATCAAGATGATTTTTTTGATAAGGCATTTTGAGATGGTGTGTTACACCAATTAAATATGGAAGGAAGATGTTCAGAAAAAAGATCTTACTACAAAAGATTTTCATCTGACTTTTATCTAACTATAAGGGTCTCCATGTGTAGCTTTCTTAGATTTACTTAAACAAAAAATTTAAAATAGAAAATAAATTATCCTCTTTTAAAAAATGTTTTTAATAACTTTTTTAATTTTTTACTTGCTACAGCAGTTTTCTAACCTCCTGGGAATAACAAAATCAATTCAATGTAAAGCAAAATAAACTCAGCTTAAAAGAAAATTATAAACCAATAAATTTACATTTAAATACATAGATTTGGATTCATTTTTTTAAGCTGGAATGATTTTACTTTTGGGTGAATTTTTTGTTTGTCTCAAAAGCTCTTATAACCACTGTAGTAAAATTTAACTTTATTTGGCTTTAATTGGTGTGTACATCAGTTTAAAAGCTGTGGAACTAAGCAAAATCAACCCATATTTTAAAAAAGCCTATCTCCAAATAGAATCCAGTATTAAGTGCAAAAATAGTTTTTAATAGGTGGTTGGGGCATCAATTGCAAAATGACTCAGCAAAGCAAAAATAAATGAGATACAATACAGTAATTTTAAAGCTATGGTGCCAACTAAAATACTTTAGATTTAAACAAAATGACCTCAAATTTAAGCAAATTACAACTGTTATTGTAAAATATACACTCTGTTACAGGAATTTTGGGTGTTAATAGACAAAATGGGTCAACACAGCAATGAAGTGCTCATTCTACAAACAAAAATACTCAGAATACAAACCAAAATGCATGGATTCATAAAGAAAATGGTGTGAGTTGACTTTTGTTGTACACATGTTTACTATATAAATTGGTGTCAAAATAAACCCAAGCGTGGTGAGTTAAAACTCAAACCAAAAACAAAACACAATAGTAACTCACTATGAAAATAAAATCACTCAAATGTTGTTTACAATGTATTGTAATCAAGAAAGATACCAAAGTATCTAAAATAAGACACACAATCCAAGACATAAATTTTAAATTATTATGTAAGGTGCTCAAATATGGTATAAAATCTGTGAAAATGGGTAGAAATTATTTTGGGTATTCTAAAAGGGGTGTTGTAAAACCAAAAACAACTAATTAAGAAATAAAAATCTATAATAAGGATAAAGGGTGGGGAAAACTTTAAGTAAATATCCATATTCAGATAAAAGCAGAAATTAAAATTAGAGAGTAACTCAATTGAAATTTATTTATTATTTTATTAAATTTTAAAATAGAAGAAACACAGCAACTGAGTACCAATGCACCTGTTGTGCGCCACAGTTGCAGTCGCCCCCGCGGGTCAAAGAATAGAGTTAGTGCAACCCAAGTGCCTACTCAAGGAGGAGACGGGAGAGGAGAGTTCCATAGTGACGCTGCACTGACACAGCTGGTTCAAGGAGCACATACTACTAGGGTGTGGAGCATAAACCCTTGGGTCTCAAAGCTGACCCAGAAGCCACCAAAGTCACCACTACAAAGAAAGTAGAAACAAGGAGGTAGAACTTACTTCATATGTGTTTGACGTTGTGTACTGGCAAGAGTCAGTCCCGTCAGCCATGCTGGAAAAGTTGAAGCCTGTACTTGATACTAGCTACAAGCCCTACATCAGTGATGGCAATCAGGAGGAGGACAAGGAGCCCAAGCTCTATAAAACCAATGAGGGACAGCTGGTGTTAAAAAAGGTTGCAGCCTTCTATACCAAGGTACCTATGCCCTGTGTTTTGCCCAATGCCAACAAGTCAATCCCCACTGCTAAAAATCCCGCCCAGAAGCGCATCCCTGACATCAAACACATCATCCTGCTTAAGCTAATGCAGGAATTAGGTGATTACAAGGCTGCCGCGGCCCTTGTTGGAATGGATTCCAAGTACGCCAGCAAGACCTTCCAAAAATTCATCAATACTGGTTGTGTCTTTGCCGCGGAGAAATCCTTGTGTGTTTCTACCATGCTCACCAAGGAGCACAAATAGGCAATCCCAAGTGGATCACCCAGGACTACCATCTTGAACCTGCAAATATATAGGCAATTCAAGTCAATTAATGGTGCCAAGACATACACTTCCTTTTATTATCATTTAGTAAAGGGGTTGTGGTTTTTGTGAAAAAAAACTTGGGGTATCTCCCTAAAACCAAAGCAGCCCTGAAATATTGAGACCCGGAAAAACTACACAGATGTGTACACTGCCCTCAAAGCCAAGGGAATGGTCAAATTTTACTATATTGACAAATTGACTTTTGCCTTGTCTATGCACAATACATATGGCTATGTCCCCAAAGACTCAAATGACGGGATTGCTTGGCTGCTGCCTTCTGTGCTACAGCCTATTCAATGGTGGCTCTCCTTGGTCCAAAGGGGATTAAGCTGTACTAAATGATATTGTGTTTGTATAAAATCTGTTTTTTCTATCATTTCTCCAAAGAGTCTAGGAGCATCTGAGGTGCACAAGCCTGGGCTTCACTAATGTTATTGTACTAGATAACATTGGACTCCATAAGGTGGCAGATATTCTTGAGGAATTTCCAATTATTGACACCAGCATTGCAGTTGGCCCTCAACAGCTAACCACATCAAGCTTGCGCTTCAGTTTCTCCCTGCCTATTTCACATTCTTAAACCCAAATTGAAGAGGTCTTTGGGAGGCTCAAGCAAGTTGTCAATCAGGGGACGCCTTTTGGAACTGAGGACCTTTTTGATTTAGTGCAGACCAGAATACACACCCTTCCAGACAAGACTTTGGCCAAGATTTATGGCCACATTGATTCATTTCTCCTTGTGTGCCTTGCCAAACAGCCAATCAACTAAAGGCTTAAAAATTCCGAATATTTTTATATTCTTTATTTCTTTAAATCTATAGATTATCATTTTATATTTATATGTTTCCAAGCCCTCAATCCCATATAGCGGCACCATTGATGAAGGTTTCTAATTTATTTTTTTAAAATAAATTCTTTTATTATGGAATCTGAGGCTATCCCAAACATTTGATACTGGATTACAAGAATTATTTACATCACTCTTAAAAAATAAATATAAAAATGAAATTAAAAAAATTAAATGTATAATGTACAAATTAGAGTTATATTTTATTAACATATATTATTTTGCTTTTATGAAAACCTTCTCTGGGATTATTTTGTAAAAATTGTTTGCTAAAATAAAAATTACAATTTTTTTATAAATAAAAATAATCTAAAATTTAAATATATTTATTGAAAAAGAGAGTTTTTAGGGCGCCTGTAATGGGTTCTTTGATATGTACCCACCTGGCAATGGAGGTGGCGCACAACCTCCACTGCCACACAGTAGACATTGGATACACCCTGATTGAAATATTCTCAGTGGCTGGTAAAAGAGAGTACAGTCAAGTGGAAGTGAAGAAGTAGCTTTTCAGGCGGGGCCACAAACCCGTAAATTCCAGCCAGGACCAGGGCGTCCTGGATAACATGGTCCATCAAGTTGTATCCTGGGATGACCTTCTTCCCATACAAGGAGAGCCTGGCCTTATCAATCCCAAGAAGGACTCTGTCCAGGTTCTCTACAGACACACTCATCCCAAATAAGAAGAGATATCCAAGGTAAACTATGAGGTGAAGCCTTTTCCCAGAAAAGGCTTCAGTAAACTTGCAGAGTTTGTTGTATACTGTGCTGATCTTTTTCTCATGCTTTGTCTTTGTAAAGTTTAGCTCTATGGCTGCAGGGACCCCAGTCTTTTCAGCACTCCAGGCCAGCCTGAAGTTGGCAAGGAGGATTAGGCTTTCTTGACAGCTGTTGTGTCTGCAACAGCCAATTTTCCAACTACTTGTCCAAATTCTCCATCAGGTAAGAGAGAGTGTCTCCACTTGGAAGAAGAAGCAAGAGGCTGCATGGGCCTGGCCCATCTCCAGTATGTTCTTGAATGGGAGTGTTTCCAGGACGTCCCAAACAAGTTGAATAGAGTTTACACAGTAGACTCTGCTGAGGGATACTGGGTTCAGGCAGACCAGTTGGGCATTCTTGTAGGCAGAAACTGCCCACTCAGATGCCTCTTGGCATGTGTAAGCTCAGCTAATACTTTCTGAAACATCAGAAAGGGCTTGTGGATGCATTCTTGTGACAGATCCAGGAAATTTATGTTTGCTTCTTCATTATCCCAGTCCAACTCTTTTACAGTTTGACGGGGAATCCTTTATGTAAGATTCAATTAGCTTGGATTCCAGGAAAGCAATATTGGCGTTAAAATCATTGCCATCTGGTTATCACTTTCACATTTTTTGCTTCCCATAGTCTTAGCTGCAGACCATCTCTTTCATTCCATGGTAGTCTTATTTCAGTTAAAAGCAAAAAACACAAAGCATAAAAAGATTGAGGGAAAAGCGACCATTGCCACACATAAGTATCATTTCTTATTAATTATTATCATATTTCCATTATATACCAATTGGGGTACATTTTGCTGAAAACCCCTCTGGTTCCAGAATCACACCTGGATTCCTATCACATGGTTTTATGACACAACAGCGTCATCCAATCAGATATTTACAAGAAATATCTTCACACTCTTAACCTATAAGAATGTGTCATAATAAATTCCAGAATCACCTGATTCTTTCTGCTGGAAATGTATTGCTGAGCTTGAAGCATTCTGGACTTCCGGTGCCAAAACCCTGTAGAATATATGTATTCCTGATCCAAGCTATCCTTGTTCCAACTGGGAACCAGCTGATCAATCCTGAATGCATAGACACCATTGTCTATATTTAATTATTTTTTGCATTTAATAGTCTTTTGCCTTAGACCCCATCAAAACTCTTCAAAACTCAAACCAGGCGCCACTGCGGCACTTCAGAAAGTTTCCAGGCGGTGCCATAGTGCTTTACAAATCAATTAGGGAGTGCAGCAGCCCTTTTAACCCTAATTAATTTGCCAAAAAGCGCTTTTTAAACCATAATTTGGGGGGTTTACTTTTGGCTAACCTTAACCAAACTTCTTGACATAGTCAGAGCAATTAAGCAATTGAATTAAATCAACTTCATTAATTATATTTTCAGCATATATTAATTAGCCTTCGAAGTTAATTAATCTGTTTGAAGACAACAAGCCTTTTTTTGACACAGTCAAGTCCATTTTAGCCCTATGATTAAGTCCCCATTAATCATATTCAAGGTATATATATTACTTACCCTTCCCAGTTAATCAATCAGTTTAAGACACCTGGTCTCATAATCTGAACTGTTTATCTTATTCAGTATGGCCCTCAATTAGTACAGCCTAATTAGTTCCTGGGTATCAATTAACCTCCATGGTTAATTAGACGGTTTGAGACACCTGATCTCATAAACTGAATTGTTCAGAAATGACCATTTAGGCCCTCAATTAGTACAGCCTAATTGATTCTGCGATCCATTACTACACTGGAAAGTCTCTCCAAGGCAAATCCTTTTGTTTTTGAATTTCAACCCATGTAATTCATCACAATTCAACCTCTTTATGAAACCACAGCCCAATGTGACTGTAGTACAGTCACAGTCTCCAACTCCTGCAAAGCAGGAAGTTAGAAACAGCTGCCTTGCCACATGATTGGCGTAGTTGGCGTAGAACATGGCAGGGACAAAGGGGACCCAGGACCTAGCCAGATTTTGTATTTATTTTCTAAAAATGGTAAGAATTTTATGAATTTTCATTAATTTTGTTTTATTTTTCCTTCTTGTGTTTCCTCTTTGCTGGTGGCTTCAGCAGAAACAGCCATTCTTGGCGCAAGTAGTTGCGCTGGCAATTCAGTATCCTCTTTCTGGCACACTTTGCTGGCTTGAGATGTGCATAAATATTGGGGTTGTCAGCCCAGATGGACAGTGCAGAAAGATTATGTACCTTAAATTGCAGGCCCTCAACCACTGTCTTCTGAATGTTGGTGGGCACTCAGGTGTCTTCTCAGGGTGTCTGGTATTTTTGGTCATTGGGGCCTTTGTGGACACCTTGTCTATTTTTTGTTTCTTTGAGGACAGCAGACTTCACCTTTTCTTTGACCTTGCAGTCAACTTCTTTGATCTCTGCAATTGCAGAGTTAAAGATACTTTGGGCAGTTTCTCCAATTCTCTTATTGATTTTTTGACAAACTTTACATATGTTTTTATAGCTTTCACCCCAATAAAATCTGTATTATTCTGATACTATGCCTCTTTGTTTATTCCTGTTTTTTCCATTTGCTACATTATTCTTTACCCATTACATATATGCTTTTTTGCTCATTTCAATATGTGTTGTTTCTTTGTGTTGGCACTTGTTTCATGATTATCATATTTTTGGCACTTTACACAGCCCCTTGTGAAAATATTAACAACAATTTGGCAATAACTAAATTTGAATTAGAAAATTATAAAATTAATTGTGTTTAGATGAAGTTTGTTACTGATCCAAACAAAACATCAATGATAAATTTAAATAATCATGGAACCAAGTGATAAGGATTGTTGTGACATAAGGGGTCTTAATAATTTCTTTTGTGCATGTGTGCTAATTAATATGATTGGCTGGGTGGATTGCCATTATGCCCATTGCTACTACGGCAAGTTGTTTGTGGACTAGTGCTAACACAGAAGCTGATTGGGCACTAGTCCACCTGCAGCTTGTCACAACGTCAATGACCTCCAATGGAAAAGCATCCAGCCAATCATATTAATTATCACACATGCATAAAAGAATTATTAAGACCCTTTATTCACAACAATCACTTTAGCGGCTCTGATTGTCTTTAAAGTTTATCATTGATGTTTTGAATTTGGATCAGTAACAAACCATCTAAACACAATTACCTATAATTTTCTAATTCAAATTTAGTTATTGCCAAATTATTGTTATATTTAAAAGTAGTGTTTTAGGAATAAGAATAACTGGTAAGTGATCTAGATACATGGCATAGTAAATATATGCTTTTATAGAAATAAACTAAATATAAAGAATAAAAAATATATAAACAAAGATAAAAAAGAACAATTGAAATTCAGAAATAAGACAAAATGTTGCAACATCTTCAGTTACTCCCTCTCAGGGAATTAACGCCCCCAAGTATATCACCAAATGAGTCAATGAATTGATTCAGCAACCAACCACTAGGTTGGTGGCACTGGTCTCAATTTGCCATCTATTACAGGGATCACACAATCAGATCCTAAATAGAACACAACTTGAATAAGCCTGGTGACTTGAGAGGAACAATTGCTTGGATAAACCCAATGACCTCTATGACGTACATGTATGGTATGTGGTTTCCCATGACACTATATAATACCCTCTATTCATATCCAATAAAAGTATCATTCTCTTCTTAAATTTCCCCTTTATTTTGTTTATTATACTTCCCAGAAGTATATACACAACAATAATGTAAATAGAAAATGTTTGGTGACAGGGAAGAGAGATGCCTAATAGGCGGAATAGTGTAGGAAGAAAGGCGTAGAGTCCTGTACTGGCTCTGGGGGTCTGTGATTGGGTGGGTGGGGCTAGCAGGTAGTGGGTGGTAGTGGCAGGGTGGGAGTCAAGAGGGATTGACTGTGATTGCCGCCATTTACCACTCATTGTACTCCTCATTAGTCATTCCCATGATTGGCTGGTAGGTGGCTGTGGCACAGGGTGGGAAGCGCTTGTCCTTCCGTGATTGGTTACCCATATTCACATGGAAGACAATTTGGGCAAAAAATTCTGCCACCATCTGACAACAAAGAGAGACTTGTGGTCAAGGACCCCAAGATAACAATCATTAAAAGCCCGAGGGCAACTCTCTGTACTGTATATCCAATGTTGAAGAACATGACATCAGCCAGATTGATGTCTGTGTGGCTAGCAGGGTAGATGTAGGCCTGATAAATGTGTCCTTAGATGGCCTCAAGGGCGGTGAAGCTACCCTCCATCTGGTGGCTCAAGAAAACCTGGTGCTTGGAATTTGATCCATCCCAGGAGTCAAGTAATCCACCAATGATGTGGCTGTACTTGTAGCCATTGGTGAAATCTGGGTTTGTCTAATAGTAGACAAACCCTTGGCTGAAACAGCCAGAAACACAGCAATGAATGTCCCCCTTCTTGATCTTTTTTCTCCTTTTTTTGGGTGGCAGCTCTTCCTTGGGCGCCAAAATCATCAAAAGCTATTGATGATTATAATAGGAGACAAACATGAAGTCATCTGACAAAATTGTCAGACATTGGACCAGGGTAGATTTGATGGTGGGATCATATGAGAAATCCTCAGCACTATACCATTGGTTACCGGCTAAATTGTTAAGAATCTGTATTGAAGCCACCTTTTCATGAATCAAGAGCTGCACCATGCTCTCAGACACCCAAATGACATGATGTGAAATTTGTTTCTGGACCTGGGTCAAGGGAAGCTTGATGTCTCGCTGGAGGAGGTCAAGCATGATTGGTAGGCTTCTGTGATTTGGGACTCAGGGGCCTTCTTAGGCTCTGGCTGTCCCAATCAGATTCCCTTTGTTCATTGGGTTGTTGAACTCCCGCATTATGATGAAACAGGTAAATTTCAATTGGTCAGCAATCTGATCCCAGGACAGACCCTTTAGATTTAGTACCACAATTTCCTGGAGAATTTGGGTGGTGATGATTTGTTGTGAGGCACTAGGCTGGGGAGCTAGAAGCCTAGTTGGCTGTAGGGGGGCAGGTTGGCTGGTGTGAGGAAGTTGTTCCAAATCAAGGTTACCATCCTGATTGGATTTGGTTAGTACTGGGCAGCTTGTGAGAAAGTGGTTACAGGAGCATGGACAGAGCTAATTACTAGACTGACTCTTAAACAGTCATCACCTAACATTAACGAAGCCATAGGGGTTAGAATCAGGTACATCTTCAGCCTTATTCTGCCTCAAAGGATTAGGTATAAACAGGTGCATGCTCACCCTGAGCCTCTCCTCCATTGAAGCACAGCTGGATACTGCTGGCTTGGCTGCTGGCGCTGTTAAAATGTTTGCTGTTGTTGAAAACCATTAGCAAAAACCTAGGATAAAATCACTAAAAGCTGAAATTTTAAAATTTAATGATTTATTTTTATTGTAATCTCAAGTCCATATTTGAAAGGTTCTATAAAACCTTTTAATACAAATCTGGAGCATGGAAAATGGATAAAATGCCTCTGTTCCTAAGTTAGATAGCTGTTGATTGGCTGTGAAACTGTTCCTTTTCTATTTTTGGCTGCTCATACTATACATCATGTGTGACTTATATTTTGTTTCATGTTTGAAAAATCTAACTTCTAGATTTCTCTATTTTGTTTCATTTTAACTCTTCTGTTGACGCCTTATCTGAATTCTAATAGGATTATAATTTATTCCAGAACACTATTAATCCATTTCACTTGATGTGACAGGTCATTTTGTTTGTAGTTTGAACTACGTTGTTTGATGTTTGATATTATTTCTTCTTATGTGTTATAGATATTCTATTCATTGTTTGACATTTCACCGGTTCACCAAAAATACTTAAATCATTTATTCCTGAATATCGCCTGGCTTGGGGTTCACTTAAATCTGATTTCATTTCATTTAAATCTAAGGTATGTTTGCTTGGCGCCATAGCTTTTAAAACTACTGTACCAAAATTAGACAATTCTCTAATTTTCATTCTTTTTGCACTTTAATGAAATGTGGTCTGACAAAAGTGACATTATTTAATATAAATAGCAACCAAGGTTTTGCCTTGTTGAAATTCATCAATGAATACTATATATTTTAATATATTATAACAATATGGGTAAAGAGTAGCAGCACCACTGCCGTCATAATAGTGCATATTTATCTGAAATAGCACTCTTTCTTGATCTAGTCACCTTTACACTGATTTGAAATTGTAATTATACAATGCTTTACATCATGACTTTATGTTCAAAAATTTTCTTTTATTTTTACTTTTGGGTTATTTCAATTAGTGCAAGTATATGATTCTTGGAAGTATAAAAAGATAAATGGGAGAACTGAGAAGATAATGATACTCTATTTGATATGGTGATATGATGTTATATAGTATCATATAAAGCCAAGTACTGTCCATGTATGTCATGACAGTCATGGGGCTTGTCCAGGCAGTGCTCCTCCTAGGATTCAAAATGTTTGATCTCCATATAACCTGATGATTTGGCAGAAGTGTCACAGATTATTTGATAGTCCGGTCGATTCCCGGGGAAACTATTTCTCGAGAGCGAGTAATTGTAGATCTTGCAACATTGACTAAAGAATTTGGATGCATCTTGTGGTAGTATAGACTAGTAGTGACTTTGCTACCTGGGTATGTCTGGAAAGAGTCGAGTTGGGTCAAAGGTGATTAGGGTATCATATTTTAAATTATTTATTTCAAAAACTTTATTGCTGAATTCAGACAGCTTTATGTCTTAATTGGCTGGGCATTTGTGTGATGAGATATCAATTTAGAAAGTTTAAATATGCAACGGATTTGTGATGTGCCCAGGTTAATTCTCTATCAAGTTGAATGAGGGAGATGCCTAATTTTGATGGACGGATCTCTGGCTCTTGGGGGAGTCAATGTTAGCTTTAGGGTGGATATGGAGCAGCCAAATATCATTGGGGCTTTGGAAGGGTGGGCTGCTGAGAGGGTGAAGCCACTAGCAAGCATCTCGTCAAAGTGGGTGGTGCGGATCTGTTCCACCAGCTCCTCAGGAATTACACTCTCGATGCAAGCGAGACGAGGGTTTGCGCGGCGAACTGCTGGCTGAGAAGATAGAAGCATGTGGAACTTGTCCATGGATATGGCTTCAGATCTTTATTTATAGTCTACTGAACATTGGTTAATTAATAATGTAGTATAAATAAGTATTGGGAATATAAATTGAAATTGCGGCAGGACGATGATTCATTATTGATTTCTGGAATTAGGCAATTTGATTGATTAAAACATTTATTAATAGATCAATCGATGTGCCGTACTTTGGTAAGGGGTTTACGCTAGCCATACATGAATAAATTTATTATAGATAAGAGTCTGTCAACATACAACTGCATTGTTCGGAATTTTCTAAATCTATTTTCTGCTATCTACCACAACAAAACTTGTCTCAATTAAACTCAACGCACGAATAAAATCAAGCTTATATAAATTTAACTTGATTTTAAATTTAATCAATCATTGGAATATTTAATAATTTAAATAATTTCTTCACACTCGATTGAAGGAAAAGGCCCTCGAATTGTTTGCGCTCCACAAAATATTAGCCAATCACAAATCCAGACATGCCTTGAGCGAGCTCACCTTGCAAAGCAAATAGTCTCTAGCTAAAAGGAGGTTTGCCCGTAGATGGAAGCAGTACCAACCCCTGACAATTGTTGAAAGGATACTTCCAGACGGCAAGATCAACATCAAAATACCATAAACACTCCTCGACAACACCCAAAATGTACACAAACCTATCTAAAGGAACCTAGCGCAACCTCCTTGATGCCATGCCAAGATGGTGCTAAACAGTGTTTCGCCTTCAATTAAATTTTAATTTTCTGATTTCTTAAAACTACCCCACCAAAACAAAAGTGCCAATTCCAAGCCAAAAACCTTAAAGAGCAAAGATATTATTTCCCATAATTACTCATTCACTCACCGCATTTCTGACATTTCTAAGGTTTGAGTTTTCATATAATTTCAATTAAAACTAAAGCTACGGAAAAGAGCATTTCAAGCTAAAGCAAGCATTTCAAATCCCTACCCCACAATACCAAAATATTTTCAATAATTTAAAAACAAAAAGAAATAATATAGTGTAAGAGTAGCGAATAGGGTATTAATAGATAATTATGGGATGCATGTCGTTAGTTTGTGGTCAAAATCTTAAGCAATTACACGTATCCCTTAAAAACCCAAGTCGTTAATTATTAAATTCATTTTGACAAATTAAGGTGGAAGGTTTCAACCAAGATCTTATTTGATGAATAAAAAGGGCCATATTTTTTGATGCAAAGTATCCCAATATTTTTTCACCTTTTTCTCAACTTTTGTAAAGTAAAATACTTTTACATCAAATTACAGTTTTGAATTAGAAATCTAATAACGTTATATTTAAGAAGCTAATATACACTAAATTATTTATCCTAGAATAAAATTCATTCTCAAATAAAATAACAGTGCATTATTTTAGGCTTATAAACTATAAAAATTCTTATTAAAAACTGAAAACCATAAAGAATTGAAAGAATGTATAAAATCGTACCAGACCTAATTAACCGAATCGTCAGACCGCTGCAGAAATATAAAAACATTGCAAAAAAACAATTTATCTTTAAAGGGGGTAAATTAAAGCAATACTATTGCTTATCATCTCCATCTGGGATAGATTTAGATATGTTAATAGTTTTGAGCACTATTTAAATATAAAATATACACACATACTTTGGTTATATCTTTAAGTTGGGATATACATTTGAAAGAAATCATAGGCTGCAGTAGATTTACAACCTGTTGAGATGAACAAAAATTGCTCAGTTCAGAACAAATGGGTTCAGTCACCCAACAAATTTCAACCGGAACCAGATGAAGGTCAATTTACTCAAAATCAAAGTTCCATTTATCTAGGTACAGATCACAAAAATAGTCAATCCCACAAAAAATTAAGTTGAATACTAAATCCCAAAAATGATACAAACAGTGAAAAAATTTGGTTCGGTCACAAAAGCCATATTTTTAAACATAAAGCAACTCATTTTTTGACAATCTCAATTATTTATGGGACTCAAAAAGGAAACAGTGGCTATCAAGAGCAATTTACCAAAATTTATTCAGGAAGCTACAGCATTATTTTAATGCTTGTGCTTGTAAATTTGGTCATTTATGTCTGAGAAAATGTCTCAAATAGGAGTACACACTTATATGAAATTAATACTCTAGAAATACCTTGCTTTTCTATCTTTAATAGAGTTTAATTGCCTTTTTAAAAATGGTTTATACTAGTGACAGAACTTTGATATTGTTGAGGAGCAATATCAGTTGCAACTTCAAGCCCAAGCTACTGAAGAAGGAGATTAACTGCCTTGGCCCCATATAACCCAACTAAACTTAAGTTTTGAGGAGGCTGAGTTGTATGTTTCACAGATCACAACACTGGCTGCATTTTTTGATAATCTATATGAGATATCCCAAGACCAGGACCAGCCTGAGCCTATGCCACATGCAGAAGCCTGGGCAACTGTGCCCCCCTCCATCTTAATTCAACCATTATACAGCAGTTTGGGCCAATCATATCAAGCCTTACCTAATATGGGTACCAGTATTACAAGTGTGCTCCACAAGAAATAATTGAACAATGAAATTGTTGAGGAGATACTGGGCCTTGATCAAAGAGACATGTCCTTTAAAGAAATTGTCACCTACCTAAAATTCCACAAGGCAGTAGTCTGTAAGGTCTTTCTCATAATGGTGCAAGGTTGTAAACTAAGGCGTGTAAAGCATTTGGGTTAAGATTTAAGAGGTAAAAAAGGTAGGAAAAGTATGTAACATAACTTTACAGAAGCTGGCTAAAGCTTTTATTGAGTTGCAAAAGGTGTAATGAAGTTTAAAACCCCCAAACAAAGAAGATAAAATAAAGTATTTAGCAGCAATCTATTAGTTACTAAAGAAATATTGATATTAGGATATTCCCCATTGGCAAATTGATACATATAATTATCAAAATATTCTTTAACTGAAAACAAGGGATACAATAAGCCTAGTGCTTGTTGCTTAACAGCATCCATTTCAAAATAAAGAAAAAGGTGTTAAATTTAACTAATTCTAAAAGTATAAAAAGTAAAAAATTTAAATTTATAAGTTTAAAAGTTAAAGATTTGGTAAAAAATACAAGGTAAGAAATCACTTATCATTTTGACTTAAAGCCTACTATTCACAAGCTCTTTATAAATAGGCAAGTTTTTCCAGTAGAGATAAATGATAGACAAGGGAGAAAATCCAAGGAAGGAGCAACTGAAGAAAATTGGGTAAGAACCTGGAAGAGAAGGGGAAAACAGAAGCCCAGTTTTAACTTCAAAATCAGCAACCTTAGCTGGAGAAGAGCAGGTAATTATGCAAGAAAAATGCAAAAAGGTAATGAAAGTTGAGGGAATCTTTTAAATATTGGTAGAAAATATAAAGCTATTGAATAGCAAACAAACAAGTAAGACAGAGCTATTTGAAGCGCAAATTGATGTCTCCAAAGGTAAGTAGCTTTAAAATACTTAAATATTAACTTTCTATTTTAAAACTTTCTTATTTAAAAATAAAGAACAACTAAGTAAGAACAATAAATAAATAAAATAGAATTAAGAGCTAAAAGCCTGCCCTTCAGGCAGGACATAACATAGTCAGACAAGAATATCAGGCCTCTTAAAGAGAGGCACATAAACATTACCACAAAGCCAAAGAAGCAGCTAGATTAACAGCTCAAGGTTGTCTATACCAAATTCTTGACCTCCCTAACAGGACCCATACCTCTGAATGACTGAGGTCAGACGTCTACTGGGCTCTACATCATTTTCATTGTCTCCTGCATTACACAGCTTTATTCATGGGATTGTTGCTTGTTTTCTAGCTATAGCTAATTGCAGGACAACTAATTAAGCAATGTAAATAATTTGAGCCAGAACCCAGAAATTAGTTTCACAATTACCTGATACTTATCTAGCATAACAGACAATGCCATTTTGTATCTTATTATAAATTGGCATTACATTTTAAAAACTAAGGAACTTTGGGGGAAATAAACACCCTAAGGGTAAAAAGAAGCAGAAGCAGGGTAAAGTCATTGATTTATTCTTAGAAGCTGCTAAAAAAGGAGCAATGCTCTAAAAACCTTGTCCAATTACACCAATGGGTACATGTACAGAAGATTTCTCTTGGACCTGTTCAAATCTGAAGCTCCAATGATCTAAAATACCATGTATTCTTGAGCCATCAAATGGAGTGCAGCAAAGAGGTGTTGAAGAAGATTTGAGCATGCAAGCACAATGTGACCATATTCCCTGCCAGGCTTGCTGATGTACACTTGGGGATGTGTTGTTCTACAACTTTGCAGACAAGATCCAAGAGCCCAACCCTAAGATTTTTAACAAGGTTCTTATTTTGCCCACATTGCAGTGGACTATTCATGTGCCAGAAATAGACAACATCTTAACCAAGCTGGCCCTTCACACTCACAAAGGCAGTAAGTCATTTAATGACCCTGAGCTGACCCCTTGTTAGTCCCTGTTATATTGGCTAATCACAGTGATTTCTTAGGAGTAGTACAATGTCATTGTAAGGCCTTGCCCAATATGAGACAAGGTTATATATAAAGGCTTAGAGAGCTACAGGGTCCAAATTTAAGAGGTATAGAAAATTCAGTAAGGTTTTAAATGATATCTTTAGAGATATGCTAAGATCTTGTACTTTACAAAAAGTGTTAATAAAGTTTCTAATAGTCCTGAAATAACTAGGTACAATAATGTGTTCACCAAATTTCTAGCCGTTACAAGGGGAATTTCAATATCTGAAAACTCACCATGGGAATAGAGTGTCAAGAATTTATACAAAGTATCCTTAATATTAAAGAGATCACTTAGTAAAGCAGCAGTTTGCTGATTCACCATCTCTATAGTGAACAATTGAACTAAGAGAGTGTTGTAACTGTGCTGTTTTAGCAGATTTACAAGGGAAAAATATTTGGAAACTAGATAATTATTTTTATTGAAAGGTAGTGATTATATAGTTGTAGTGAATCAATGGATAGTAGGAAAAAGATTGTTGGTCACACAGTTGGATGGAAGAAGGGGGTGACTTGATCTTGGTAATGAGTCAAGCGCCAAAACAAGGTATTGATTATAAGGGATCATAATTTGTTCATGTTGATGAATTTGGTAATTTGAGTTGACTTCCTGGTTTGGCTACAGGTCACTGGGAAGTCAGATTGTGGGTCACAAACCCGCTTGGTTAGAACCTTGCTGGCAGGTTGAGCCTGCGGTTTTGATAAGAGCAAGCCACATTAATTTATAATATATAATCTTGTAATTATTAATAATTTTTAACCAGTAAGTAGTAAGTGTATAAGATAAAGTAAAGTTGGAGTCTAAATTTATAAATTAAATTGGATGAAAATTAATTTGGAAAAAAGAAATATTTAAATTAAAAGATTTTTAAACTTAAAAAAACAAAATTTAAAAATATATGATTTTCTTAAGAAAGGGAACTTAGAGTTTTGGCTTATGCAAACTCTTCCAAACTGTACTTTATTTATAGTATATTGATTGGGCATACACAAGTTTGTTGCAGAACTGCAACAGGGAAAATAAGGTTGGGGTGGTTTGATTTATGATGCAATGTTGCTATTACAACATACACAGTTTGAAACTTTTTAAAAACAAAGCTGAAGCTTTGTGTAATGCAAAAGTAAAGAAGGATTTACTACTGATTTTGAAAGCAAAAAAGATAACAAACCAGGTAATAAACACAAAATATATTAACTTTAAAATATTTCAACTTATTTTTAGGTTAATTAAAAGAAATCAAATTATTAAAACTAATAAAATTCAAAGCATGACATTGTCCTAGTTAGATCTGAGTTCAGAAAAAGGGCACAGTTATAAGCTTTGAGAAAGTCAGGATAGTTGAACAATTGCTAGCAGGTTTTAAAGAACTTTCCTCTACTGGAAATCATTTCCAAAGAACTTAAAAGCTAAGCTTCCCGTAACTCTTGCAATGGGTGAAATAGCTTTGACTTGATATTCAGGAGAACCATCTATCAGTTCTGGAGGTAGGTGTTGTTGCTGATGATGATCAGGAATAGGACCAACCTGAGGTTTGAGAATAGAGACATGTAACGCATTATGAATACAGTATCTCATAAGTAGCTTAAATCTATAAGCAACAAGCCCAATCTTTTTGATAACCTCAAAAATACCAATAAAGTATGGACCTAGCTTTTGGAAAGGTCATTTGATAGTAATTTTCTTATTATTTAATAATTAAAAAAACCTATGAGGATATCAGGTGTTGACAAACAATGACAATCATAAAATTTCTTACAATTAAGGACTACTTTAGAAAGGTTGTCCTTAAGATGGGTCTGTACTAATTGGAGAGTGAGCAAGAAAAATTTGGCAAGAGGTGAT
The DNA here is from genome assembly GCA_014839935.2 of Entomophthora muscae. Taxonomy (NCBI): domain Eukaryota; kingdom Fungi; phylum Entomophthoromycota; class Entomophthoromycetes; order Entomophthorales; family Entomophthoraceae; genus Entomophthora; species Entomophthora muscae. The sequence continues at coordinate 130,821 of QTSX02005881.1, read as the reverse complement.
TTGGAAGGCTATGTAAGCATATGAACAAATTCAGGAGTATATCCAAGGTTTGCCATAAAAGGAGCTGTGTCAATAGAAGAGTGAAGATTACTGTTGTAAGAGACTGAGACAAGGAAAGTGTGGCCCAATAGTCTTGTTGTTTGTTAGAAAAAACAGTGTAAATACTGTTCTAAGGTCTGGCTGGTACATTTGGTCTGTTCATCAAACTGAGAATGGAAGAAAGTACTGAAATAAAATAAATACCAAGTTTTTTCATCAGTTTTTTCCAAAAGAGTGAAAGGAATTGTAAGCCTCTTTTGAATACAACATCTTGAGGTGTACTGTGGTGCACAAAAATGTGGGAGACAAGGAGGGGGCGGTCTGTTCATGTCAGGATTGACAATTCTCTTACCCTTGAAACCTGGGCCAAAGGACAGAATTCAAACCCTGAACCTGAATCACCACAGGCCACCAGGCCTGGGGACTGAGGGGCTGCCTGCATGTGTTTTCCTGGGGTCAAACTCCTGCAAGCTGAGGACAAGAATGATAGCCCAAATAGTTAAACAAGCCAAACCAAGGAAATCATCACTCCACATGGAGGAGTGATCAAGGCACTTAATGGAGACAACAAAATTCCTACCATTAGTTTCATGAGCATTGAAATTTACACTAGTGGCCAATTAAGAGCCATCCCCAGAAGAAGGCATGGGCCTGCAACCCAGCCCTATGACCACAACTTTAGAGTAAAATTATTAAGTATCCAATTTGAGAATTTTGACCAATGAAAGAACTCCTGGCCCAGGTGCCATTTTGCTGCCTTTGAGCCTGAGCACCCAGATCCCCCTCAGGCCCACCCTTTCCAATGCCCTGACAAACCCCCCATGGAAAATATTAAGTTTAGAAGTGTGGTGCTATATAGACCAAAGGACACCGTGCTCCAAACTTATTGCCATTTTTGAATAAAGGTTATGTTATTTTGGCTCACACAGCTATTGCCTTATTTTGTGTTTGCTATTTAAAAATTCAGTTCAAGATCTCCTGCCCCACTGCCCACAGTTTTCTGTTCTCCTGGTGTACCCTTTGGACCCGTTCATTTTACCAACTATCCTCTGAAATCTGAGTACAAGGACTACACCCCGGAAAAGATACTCAAACTCAATCCTTTGGCCTGCATACAGTCCGCAGTTAGATACAACCGCCAAGGCCCCTGGATATTCTCAACACCCAAGTTATTTAGAGGCAAGTTCAACTACTTGCCTGCCTACAAGCTCCACATGGAACCGCCTGCAGCCCCCAAGAAAATGCCTGCCTACTCACCCAACCTTCCAACTGATAACACTGGCAAGCTGTTTGGGATTGTGTACATCACCCTCAAAGGAGTGATGACACTATAATCCAGGTTGCTGGCCTGTGGTCCTGGGTGTGGAAGTCCTTCTCCTACCTTTTTAAGTTAGCTTCTCTCTTGTGGTGGGCATTGCCTGCAAAAAATTTGGCCCAAGTTACCCCTGAAAAGACAGGCTGACCGCCAAAGACTGGATCCCTGAAAGTTCAGCAGTGATGTCTGAGGTGCATGGAGCAAAAAAACACTTGGTTAGAAAAATAATCTACTACTACAAGTATGGCATCATAATCATTTAAAAGAGGTAGCTGGACATTGTAATCTAATAAGAAAGACTGGCATGAATCTTCAGGAACAGGAAGAGGGCAAAGCAACCCTATAGGTTTCTGGCTGAAATGCTTACTATGGTTACAAAATAAGCATCTTGAAACTTAATTCTTGACATAATTGGAAACCTTAGGCCAGTAGCAGGATTCAAAAAGCTTTTTAAGTGCCTTCTCATAACCTGAATTCCCAGCAGGTAAGGAATCATGAAAGGAAATTATCAAGGACTGTTGTAAAGAGAGGATGAGAACATAAAAAGCCTTCTGATAAAATAAGAGACCACTGTGAAGTGAGTAAAGAGGTTCAGAATTGGCAACACTATTGTCAAGTGTACTAATAAGGGCAAAATTACTAGGATCCTTGGACTGGGCATCTCTAATCTCCTGCTTGATGTCAAGGACAATGATGCTGATTGAATTCAAAGAGAGGAAGGAGCTATTTGAAATTAACAGCCCTAGTATTGAGGGTCTCATATTCACTGTTCTCTTCAATGTAAGATAAAAGACACTCAGAGAATTAGAAAGTGTGTTGAGAACGCTCTTCTTGTAGACTATCTTGAAGTGGAAGTCAGAAAGCTCAATTACCCATTTGGCATGGCATTGGGAGATACGGCAACTTTTGGAAAAGTAGAGAAGGTTCTTGTGGTCTGTGCCAATAAGAAAAGATTATTTAGTACTCTCTAGGTAACAGCGCCAGTGATTGAGGCTTTTAATTATATCCAAAAGCTCCTTATCATAGTCAGAGTATTTTACTTGGCAGGTAGATGTTTTTGAGAGAAATAGGCGATGGGATGTAGGGTCACATCCCCCCAAGTTGGAGGAGTACACCACCAACGGCGTAATCACTGGTGTCAGTTTTGACCACAAAAGGCTTGAAGGAATAATGCATCAAGAGGACAGCAGAAGAGAGGAATACTGCCTTAGTAGCATCAAAGGCTTTTTAGACAGAATTGTCCAAATCAAACAGAATAGAAGTGGAAGTCAACTTTGTAAGTGGAAAGACAAGTTGGAGAAATCTTTGAAAAACTTAAAACAGTAGTTTGCCAAGCCAAGAGAGACACATAGCCAGTTTTGGGTGGTAGGCACATGCCAATCTTGTGTAGATGATACCTTGGATGAGGATACAAAAAATCTTTCCTTTGTATGAAATAACCCAAAAATTCTACCTCTTTACAAAAAAGGTACACTTGGCAGATTTAGCAAACAAGTTACACTGAAAAAGACATTTTAGAACCTGTTTAACATGATAAATGTAGTGATGTAAGGAAGAAGAGCATATGAGTATGTTGTCTAAATTAAACAACAACAAATTCATTAAGGAGAGAGAGCAGTGCCTCATTCATGAGACCCTGAAGGTAGAGGGTACATTGCAAATACTAAATACATGCCATTGTACTTGTAAAACCCAAAAGGAGTATAAAATGCAGTCTTTTGTTTGTAGCCTTTTGTAATGTGTACTTGGTTGAAGGCATTAAAAAGGTCTATTTTTTAAAGAAATTTATGATGGTCAGACAGTCAGTCAAGACCTCATAAGAAGAAATGGGACAGCAATACTTGATTGTAAATTCATTTAGAGCATGATAGTTAACACTAGGACCCTTGATACCGTCACTCTTGCCCAAAAAGAAGATGTGGGATTAACAAGAAGAGGTAGAGCAGAAAACATATCCTTTTTTAGTTCCTTGTTGATATAATCTTTGAGGATATTTTTGTCTTATTTGGAGAGGGAAATTATGTGTCCCCAGGGAGAACTGGTTACAAGCTTGAGATTGATCTGGATGTTGTATTGGCAGTGTGGAGATAGTAGATTACAAGCCTCCTCACTGAAACAGTCATTGTACTCAGAATAGCATAATGGGAGTGCATCAGCATAGATTCCAGTAATCTTGTCAAGAATGGGAGTGGACATGGCGCAGAGCAGAATAGTCAAATAAATCTGTGAGACGTAGGGGACTGGCAAAGATATGTTGTTGCAGATAAAGCAAAGTCTATTGTTTTTGTGATCAAGGTTGAAAAATACTCTTTCCACCAAGGAAATCCAATAACCAAAGAATAAGAAAGATTGGTAGCATTACAAGGAAGTTTGAAAGAGGAACATTCTAGGTCAATATTAATGTGTTATGGGAAGAAGGAGGATTCTTCATTGATCTGGTTTCCTATGTGTACTTTCTGATATCCTTTGATTGAAATACACAGAGGCTCAGCTAAGGAATTTTCAATAAATTTTGCATCAGCACCTGTGTCAAGGAGAGCAATAACATGGCTCTTACCTCTTGGACTATAAACAATCATCATCAAGGTACATAGTGATGACTGATCCTTGACAGAAAGATTGTTGAGACTGGTATCCTTGTTGTCAGTCTTCAAAAGTTGAATAACTGGCCTGTGGGTGCTAGAATAACTTAAAAGAGAGTGATCACTGGAGCCACAATAGAAAGAAAAGATTTAGGATGTGCCTACTTAGAACCTTTTTCCAGTGAGTTAGAAACCTTCTTCAGGGCGCAGTTCTATGCCGGTACAAGGGGAAAGATTACTGTTGTTGGGGTTAAAGGAAGGAGTAAATCATAAGAACAGAAGAGCATGGAATAAAGGGGTTTGGTGAAGAACAGGCAGGAAGTGTTTCACTACAGGTAGCATGTTTCCTGTCACACTTTATAACCTCCATGATCATAGGCTTGAGTTCATCAGGTAGTCATAGTGAGAAAGGAAGTTCTGAAATTTGGGGTTCAAACCTAATCTATAGCAGCCACAATGTCAGGGACCCACTTGGCAGGGAATAAGCTCCCTAGCTGATGGGCCAAAGCCCCCACATTCAAACCTGCAATTATCAAGCCAATAGGAACTTTGACCATTTTAAGATGTCCAAGGTGCCCTAGGTAAGAAAATCTTCTGAACATAGAGCTGAAACAACCAAGCATATAGTAACTGTCTCAGATTGAATGTATTAGACATTAAAGTTGTCTATCTAGGAATAGAGCAACAGAATGGTCGCGCAATTGCGCTATTGCATCCTGATTTTACTAGGAATAAAGACGTTTAAAACGCCTCTAAAACAGGTGTTTGATTTGCCTTTCAAATGCGCCAAGGCACGGGCTTTACTTCCACAATTATAAATAGAACAACAAAGTTATTTATATCTACCTCCTTAAGGAAAGCCGCATGAAAGCAGCTGTTCTCTTGCAGTGGACTTTTAGCTGTGCCAATCCAGGCTCCTCCATTAGGGAAGTCCTTCTGTCTGTGCCTCCCTGACCCTGGTGGCAATTCCCCCTCCTCACACTATATAAGTGTGATACTATCTAAATAAATACCAGTTCTGTCTATACACCTTATATTCTTCTGTCCTTACCCAGGCTGTCACTATACCACAACAGGTATAGTATTAAGATAAGGAAGTAGTAGACTAACTATTTGTAGAAATCAGCACCCAGGCTGCATATTTTACAACATTGGCGCACATGGCTTCTAAAAACCACAGTTTCCTCTCTTCCTACCCCCGCGGCCCTGTTTTTGTAGAGGGAGAGATGTCCTTGCCTATACATGCGGCTCCTTCTTCCCAACCCACTCCAGGATTAACCTTCACTGCTTCTGGCTCTCTATCTGGTAGACTCCATGGATCTTCTATGGTCAACCAGGACTAAGCCAGTGGTTGCCTAACTGCCAACAACTTTTGGAAATTGCCAGCTCCCAGTCAAGTATGATCTCCTGGATGAACTCCATTGAAAAAGCCCTTACCTCCTTGATATCAATTCAGCCTGACCCCATGGCTGAAGCAACTGGCATGAACCGCGTCTCCTGCTCCTTGAAGCCTGCCTTGGTGAAGGAAGTATGCTGTCATTATTCTCCTCCTTCTTCTTCTGGTTGTTCTCCTGATGGAATCCCCCTTAATTCTGGAACCCTCCAAACTGATAGCTGATCTGGCCCCTGCTCTGGCCCCCAAACCTTGCTCAAAATATATCAGAAGCTGTTCACTCCCACTCTAGAATGGCTCTATGGATGAGCAAGATAGAACATGTACTTTCTTCCTTGGTAACCACCCAGATGAATCAGCATGTTGCCCTGGAGTTCTATGATCATCAACAGAAAACTCCTAAGCCAGAAGACAGCCATAACAGTTGCACTATGGGATTCTCTGCTCTTTAGGATACTATAAAGTCTCAAGAGAGACAGATGGGATTTCATGAAGAGGAATTACTTCTGGCCTTTCAGGAAAAGAAAGAGTAGCTAGATGAGTTGGATGCTCAACATGCTCTCCTTGACTCCCTTCAGGACCAACTAAGCAAGCACCTTGAAGATGCCTCAGCAATTAGTACCCCTGGTACTCTAATAGGATTGCATGGTAATGCTAAAGCTGATAGTTCCCCCTCTCAGAAGATCCATACTACATTGCCCCTTCCTGACTACCACCACTGTCACAGAGGCAAGTAAGAGGATGTCTCCTTCATTGCACTCTCAGCAGGCACCCTGGAGTCTCCCTGGGAACCTGATAGCAATCCATTTATTACTCCTGATGGTTATGAAGCAACTAAACCTCAGGCTAGTCAGAGCAAGGAAGAATTTACTGGTGATTCTGGCATTGAGTAGTACAATGAGGATCACTCAAAAAACTACTAAGCAGCCAGGACAAGGAGAAATTCTTGGCTGCATTTGTGGTTTCACCTCCCTCCTCTCCCCCCATTACTCTACCCCCTGACAAGCCTGTGCCTGACCCTGGCACTTGTTGTTCCTTTACAACAGAGCCTTCTGATGCCCCTCTGCTGGTTGAATTTGCCTCTCAATCAGAAAAGTTGGATTCTTTCACTGTGAGAATGCAAGATGATCTTACCTACTGGGTCCCCACATCCAAGTTCTTCTTGGCCATTGACCTGATACCTGGCAACTGGCAGTTTGATCTCCCTCCAGATGACCCAGATAAGTGTGCCATACTTGCCAACCAAAGGCTGTTCCAACCTACCAGGATATCTCAGGGTCTCTATAATTCCCCAGCCACCTTCCAACAAGCTATTGACGCTGTGATGGGGAACCTCAAGCCCTCATGTGCCCTGGTCTAGATGGATGACATTAACTTCTTCTCTTGCATCTATAACAATCACCTGGAACCCCTGGAAGAAGTGTTCAAACATCTGCACTACATCAATCTGGAGTACACTGATGGAGAGCTTCCAGTTGCTTATATGCTGTGTAGTAAGAAGGTTGAGGTGCTACCTCTCTCAATTGGGGAAGCCAAGGGTATCCCATTCTACGCCTCCTGTAATGTGACTATCTCACTGGCTCTCAGGTGATCCACAATACAGGACTCTTTCTGGCTCTACTGGCTGGCACTCATGAAGAAATCTTTGGCATCCCTAATGTGTTCAAACTAGAACCATGGGTTGCACCAGGCATCCTCATGCCAAGTGAGAAGGAGGTATTCATACTATTGGCCAACATGAGTTGTGAAGCTATGTTTGTCTCCAAACACCAACTTCTGGCTTATATAAAACTGGAAAAGCATGAAAACTTGCAGGAGACCTCCCCCTTTGCTGACTTTTCTGAGTTGGTTCTACCCTGTGAGCAACCACTGATGCTATCAGTCATAAGCTGCAACTATCTATCTGGTCTCTCTAAAGAGAGAAGGATGAAGCTATGGATGTCTTTGCCCGGTATAAAGATGTGTTTGCCAAGGATGATTATGACCTGGGAAAGACTGCAGATGCAGCTCATCATATTGACACCCAAGGCAGTCCACCTATCTGCTCCAGACCTATACGGCACAGTCAAGCCAATAATGCCGTGGCTAACAAAGAGCTTAAGAAGCTATTGAGATCTGGCTTACTGGTCCTAGTAAAAACCCTTGGGCTTCCCCTCTCCTGATTGTCAAAAAGAAAGATGGCAGCAACCTTGTGGTGATTGACTACTGTCAACTGAATGCTGTTACCAAGAAGGATTCATATCCCTCCCTTATATTGACAATACCTTGAAACCAACTGGGTGGCGCCAAGTTCTTCAGCGCCATGGACCTTATCAGTGGGTACTGGCAGATTGAACTACCCCCCTGCTAATCAATAAAAATGTGCAATTATCACTGACTAAGGGCTATTCCAACCCACAAGGATGCCTAAAGGTCTGTCCAATGCCCTCGCTACCTTCCAGTAGTCCATGGATGCAGTAATGGGCGACCTCAAACTCACCAGTGTCTTGGTCTACCTGATTGACACTAATGTGTTCTCCCAAACCTTTATTGATCACCTACAACACTTGGAGGAAGTCTTTCAGAGGTTACTTGCAGCCAATCTCAATCTCAAGCCACATAAGTGCAACTTCTTCAAGGAGCACCTTGAGTTCTTGGGGCTCATTATTAGCCAAGATGGACTCTGCCCTGTACCTCTGAAGGTGGAAGCCTTTGAGAAAACACATATCCTGGCCAATAAGTGGGATGTGTAGGTCTTCCTGGGGATGATTGGGTACTACTGCCACTTCAACCCCAACTTTGCATCCCTGGGTGACCCCCTTTTTCAGCTTCTCCAAGCTGATAGGGAATTCTTCTGGAGCCCAGCGTGACAATCTGCTCTCAATGCTCTCAAGGGAACACTGACTGCAGCCCCTGCACTGGCCTACCCTGACTTTGCCAAGCTGTTTGTGGTTCATTCAGATCTAGTCTGACTGCAATTGGGGGTATTCTCTCCCAACTGGACTCCAAAGGACTTGAACACACTGTTGAATACTGCTTGTGTAGGCTTAACAATCATAAGAGGAACTACACTATCACTGAGCGAGAGTGTCTGGCTGTGATATACTCCTACCAACAATTTAGAGTCTATCTTCATGGGATACATTTCACAGTTGTAACAGAACATGCCTCCTTGCAATGGCTGAAGACCCTCAAGGACCCTGAAAGACGTCTGGCGCTTTGGGCCATTAAACTTCAGGCTTATGACTATGAAATCATTTATCAAGCCAGAGCGGCCCACCAGAATGCTGACTGTCTCTCCCACCTTCCCACGGTTGCCTTAGTATCCCCCATGGCTGACATTCTCTATGATGAACTTATGGAGGATCCTTCTTTGTGGGGGGAGGAGCTGGTAGAGATACAAACAGCTCTCAAGAAGCTAACTGTTGATACCAAGGTCTCTAAGAGACAACTCCTGAAGCTTTGTGGGGACTCTTGTCTACCCTACATATGCCCATCCCTACGCATGGACTCAGTGGTGGCCGCTCAAAAGACTACTGGCCATGGTGGCATACAGAAGACGTTAGCTCTGCTACAGCAGCACTGCTTCTGGGAAGGAATGCACACTGACGTAGTGGATACACTAGCCAACTGTCATGACTGCAACATTGAGAGGCCTAAGGTTGCCAAGTTCCAACACAGACTTGTACTCCCTGGTTTTGCCTTCCACACTGTAGCCATTGACGTAGTGGGCCCCCTGCCAGCTACCAACAGTTGCAACAAGTTCATCATTGTGGTGGTTGACCATCTGACTAAATGGGTATAGGCCAAGGCAATTCCCAATCAATCTGCACTGGTGACAGCCACGTTCATTCTTGAGAATATCATATACAAACAGGGTTGCCCCCAGATCCTGCTGCCAGACATGGTACCAACTTCACCAGGTATATCATCCCCTGCCTCAACCAACTGATGGGAATCTGTGGGACACTATCCACTACTTATCACCAACAGACAAATGGCATGGTAGAGCGCACTAATGGGAGCCTGGTCCAGATACTCCAGAAGCTCAGTCACCATCATGAGACTGAATGGGATACCTTCTTGCCTGCGGCCACCTTTGCATACAACATTGGGTACCATCAGGCCACTGGCAAGCTGCCCTTTCAAATTCTCTACAGCTGGTAACCAGGACTTCCCCCTTTACTATATCCCTTAGTAAAGCCCAGCCTGGTTGTGTCCCCAGAGGCGTACCTCAACAAGCTGGTTCAAACTCTTATTTGCTTGCAATCAGAGGCCTACACCATAAACTTAAACCATAAGTTGCAGGGCCTAGAACAAGCTGCATCCAAACGCCCCACCTTACCCACTTACCTGGTAGGAGAATCACTCTACTTCTTCAGCAATAGAGGGTACAGCCGTGAATCCAAACTTACCTACCTTTGGCAAGGCCTAGTTCAAGTTATCCAGAAGACTGGCTCCAACTCCTACACCCTTAAGAAGCCCCATTCTGGGCAATTTATCACTAGAGTATATGCTCAGTATATGTGTGCTGCTCCAAGTGACCAATAGTAAGCCCCAATGAGGACAACAACTCAAAAAAACAAAAGCCTAATTAAAAAATTCCATGGATTGTTGTCCTGTTTGCAATAGTGTTGCACCAAAGTATGAGGAATAAGAATAAAAGAGCAAGGTGTTTATTGGAGACTGATAAGACTCTTCCTGTACCACACCAACTGTTCTACCACCTGAATGACAGCCAGGAAACACAACTGGTTACCTACGGATCTGCAAAGCCAATGACCAAGGATTGGGCAACAAACCCCCACCTAACAAGACATATGATTGACCACAACACCATAGCCGCTACCTAGAGACGCCAAGCCATTCTTGACCCTGTTGTCTAATCCAGTGGAGGGAAATGTTGCAGATTTAATGGATTAGACATTAAAGTTGTCTATCTAGGAATTGAGTGACAGAACAGTCGCACAATTGCGCTATTGCATCCTGATTTTACTAGGGATAAAGAAGTTTAAAACGCCTCTAAAACAGGTGTTCAATTTTCCTTTCAAATGCGCACAAGGCACAGGCTTTACTTCCAAATTATAAATAGAACAACAAAGTTATTTATATCTACCTCTTTAAGGAAAGCTGCGTGGAAGTAGTTGTTCTCTTGCAGTGGACTTTTAGCTGTGCCAATCCACTCTCCTCCATTAGGGAAGTCCTTCTGGCTGTGCCTCCCTGCCCCTGGTGGTAATTCCCCTGCCTCACACTATATAAGTGCAATACTATCTAAATAACACCAGTTTTGTCTTATTATCTTCTTATATTCTTCTGTCCTTACCCAGGCTGTCACTATACCATAACAGGTATAGTATTAAGATAAAGAAGTAGTAGACTAACTATTTGTAGAAATTAGCACCCAGGCTGCATATTTTATGACAGTAACCCACCAAATACATCAAGAGGTAAAAGGAGGCGTAAGGTCTAACCATGGTAGGTTCAGCAGAAGGTGTAGTAAACAAACAACCATATTGGATTTTGCGTTCCCAGTGTCCAGAAGAGTATTTGAACCTTCCATTGACAAGGGATTCCTTTTGGTTGGCGTCATCTGGAGAGGAGTTGTACCAGTCAGTTGTAGGTGTTGGGTTTTCCAATGCTGATACCACTGGCAAGAAGTAAGCTAGAAACCAGGATAGGAATAGGATTCCTCTCATGGCTTCAAAAATATGTTTATCAGAAAAGAAGGAGTAGCAAGATGTAGAATAAATCTTTATTGTTGGAACAACTAAGTTTGGTAAAGTTGATACACTTAAATAGCCTAAAAATAGAGGCTGGGTAAGTTAAGAGGATATTGGGGGAGATGAGAGGGATTTTACAATAATTTGCATAGATATGATGGCTGAAACTAATACCTGGATCAGATGGGCATGAATTCTTGATTTTATATGTAATATAATCATATTTCTCAACATTGGCAGATTAGAGGTAAATCACAAGATCTTGGAAATTAAAGCGGTTTACATAAAGAACCTCAAGTAAATTGCAGAACAGAGCCTTGGTTTCATCTTCATCTGATAGATCCAAGGGTGCCAGGATGAGCCAACACAGCCAATCAGCTGCTGAGCGGTAAGTGACATTATTGCTGGATTTACTTACCTTTTTGAAACTGATTCAAGGTTTGAAAGCAAAAATTGATTCAATGTAAGGTTTATAAATATCTAAAGTAAGTTGTCTAGCTAATTTTAAACTAACAATTGGTGCTTTTTGAAGGTTTTGGGTTTGAATCTTGTTCCAGTCCATAATTTTACAAAAACTAGTGCTTTAAACTTGATGCCTGTGTTGTGGTGTCTGTGCTATGTTGTTGCTGTGATCCATATAATTAAAAGAGTCAGGGAAGGAATCCCTGACACACAAGCATCTGCATTTAAAGCTTGTAATCTGGATTGTATAGTACAGAAAGGTTAATTGTATTTGCCCATAGTAAAGGATCCTTGAGTGAGCCCAGAGAAGCAGGCAGCTAGGGATTATGAAGTTTTTTCTTCTTCACCAGAAAAGGCAAATAAGGGCAAGACAAATTGATTGTAGTTCTGAAACAATGAGGGTTCACAGACACTGTTGGCACTAAACTAGTCACACTAGTGACCTGAGAGTTTTTCAGCCAGAAAAAGGAATCTTTTGGGCATTGGAGTCAAAGTCTTTTGGAAACACAACAAAGTGTGCCTGAGCATATGCCCAAGTATTAAAGATACTGTTGGGAGGAGGAGAAGCATGGACAAAATTTGAAAGGATATTTAGCATGATTGTCTGTGGATCTGGGAGTTGGGTTGAAAAGGAGACTCTTTCTTGCCCAAAATTTTCTTGAAAAGATAACCTCCTACAAGAAGTAAAAATAAAAAGAGCAGAGCAATAAAACTTGAGATCATTGCTGAAATAAACCACTGTAGTAGAGGAAAATGATCCTCATTATAACTACCAGTCTTTGGGGCCAAAATAATATAAGGTTTTGACCAATATGGAATAAGATTGTAAATAAAGGCGTAAAGAGATACATGATTCAAACTTAAAAGGTATAAGAAGATAGGTAAAGTTTGGAATAAATTCTTAAGAGAAACTGCCAAGAGTTTATCCTTTTTAAAGTGTGAGGATAAGGTCTGTAAAAACCTCAAAGTTATAAGGTATGATAAGGTATTTACCGAATTCCTAGTAGCTACAAGCGGATGTCAATGTTTGGAAATTCATCATGTGAATAATATATCATAAATCTATATAAATTGTCTTTAAATTTAAAGAAATTTGACAGCAAAGCTTAGTGTGCTGATTTAACATCCCCGTGGTAACTAAAGTTTACTCTGAATTGATAAAAATATTTTCATTTATTTTTAAAAGAAGCTAAGTTATTCTAATGATAAAAAACTGTGTTAATTTTAAAAGGAAATTAAAGTAATTTTGGTTAATTTATGATTAATGGTTAAAGAAATTTTAAGCTTTGAAGTTCAGATTTGAGATATTCTAAAAATGAATTTTAAAGATTTAAGTTTTTAGAAAGAATAAAAATAAGTTCAAAGTTTAAAAAATTAAGTAAATTTTGGAGATTTAAGTTTAGAAAAAGAGGGAAAGTAAATCTGGAGTTAAATTTTAATTTTAAATTTTAAATATTCAAAGGATTTAAGGTTAGGGAAATAAAAAGGTGAGTTTTGAAAGTAAAATTTAGTTAAATTTAAAAAAGCTTAAAACTTAAAAGGTTAAAATCTTAAGCAAAGAAAAAACTTAGAATTTCGGTTTAAGCCTACTCTTCTTTGCTGCTTTATTTTATATAGTTTTCTTTCAAGTAGAATTCAAAATTGCAACAAATGAGCTAAGGAATATAGAAGAATATGAAAATGTTTGATCAGCTTCAAATCAAAACCGAGTTTATGTACTGTTTAAAAACTGCTCAGAGTAATAAAAGCAGTTGTGCATAGCTCTGACATGTAACAGGTTTTGCTTTTGATAATCAGAGCAAAATCAAGCAAAAACACAAAATTATTAAGTTTAACCTAAAATACTAACTAAAAATTTAATTTAACTTCCCTAAGAAAAATTTCTAACAGAAAAATATTTTTGAATTAAAATTAATAAATCAAGACCAAAGCAAAAAAAACTAGAACTAAATGAAACCCTCATCAGGGAAGGTGATACAAGCTACCAGGTCATCTTCAAGGATACCACTCTGTAACAAAAGGGTCATAAAAATCTTCTACTTGGACCAGCTAATAGAAGCCCATCCTGTGCCAGTGCCATTTGCCCCCCCAAAAAATAAATTCAGGCCACTTGCCTCCCAAATCCCTGTTTTCTGACCCTTGGATTTCTAATTACTAGAATCAAAGTCTATCAAGAGAGCACTATATGAACCCCCAGGTCCTGCACCAGATTTTATTACCATTCTGAAAATTAACATGTTATGAACAATAGGTTCTTCTTATTGTTTCCATATTTTATTTTAGCATTCTAAATACTGTTTTCTCTGGCGCATCAGCCCCTCTACCAGCAGTCTATATCCACCAGGGGTTTCTTGAGGCCTGTGCATTTTATAGAGTACCCTTTGAAGTCTAAATTTAAGCATTAAACCTCTGAAAAAATCCTGTTGAACAATTTCCTGGCCCACACTAAAGAGATAACCCACTTCAACACAATGTCATTTGGCACATAATAGACCCCTGTCTTTTTAAGGATAGGTATAAATTTGTACCTATCTATTAACTTAATATGAAGCCTCCTCCCACATCAAAACAATGCACATATTTGCCTCTGATCTTCTCACAGAAAACATCAACAAGCTATTTGAAATAGTGCACATTATCTCCTCAGGGGTAATTAGCATTATAATTACTTGTTGGTCCCTGGTCCAGGATAGGAAAATCTTTGTCCTGTTTTCAAGTTAGTACCCATGCTATGATGGAGCTTACCACCCCAACCTGCGGCCCATCCTATCCCCAATTATGATAGACCAGCCACCCATGGATGGTTTACTGATGCATATCCTTCTAGTGGATTTGTTATCTAGAATTTGATAAGGATCACCTTTTGGGGAAGATTCAAATATGGAATTAGGAAAGAAGAGAAAGTATCTTTTATTGGGTTTATATTTTAGACTTATATAGATTTGGCTGTGGCAGAGACTTATTTGGATCAAACCTAGGGGTTGTTCATGTGCGGGATGGGTTTGAGCCACTGGATACTTGGAAAGTCATGGGATATTGCTTGGTTGCCATTCCTGGTATGTCAAACTGTATAATAGAAGGGCAGAAAATCAGGCAATGACAGGATGTTAAGTAAGTTGGCGGTAGCCAGAATGCTTGTACATCCAGATCCTTGACACCCCCTTAAGGGGTTACTCTAGTACATCAGGAGAGAGCTTTGTCTTAACAGCTGCTGCCTGATGTTCCTGGAGTTATTTGCTAGTTGGTACCAATCTGGTCAAGTGTTCCCCTTTGCTAAGGCGGAGACAATTCTGTGGTATTTCTTGACAACAGGGGTTTTGACACCTTGGAATTTCACTAGATAGGTGTTTTGGTCTGGTCTATACTTGATGATTTTTCCTGGTCCTCTCTGTACTGATTCTAGCTTCTTTCTGTTTCCAGCTAGGACCCAGACAGGGGAGTTGATGGGAATTAGTTCCTCTGTAGAGGTTACCTTTTGTGTTTTGAGCCTTTTTTATTTCTGCTATTTTAGCTTTGAGGCGCATGTGTTGTAGATTCAGTACTTGTTCTACTGTGGGGGTTTCCCCGGGGGGATTTTTATGTATGGCTGCTTGTTGTGGGTAATTATTTCTGGTTTGTATCTGTAGGTTAGCTCAAACGGTGAATAGCCTGTCCCTTGATTTGTGTGGACTCAGGATACTAGTAATGCATGTTTCACGTAAGGTGGCCATGTGTCTTTGGCTTTTCCATCCATTATTTTCTCTAGGTCCTGATAAGCCTGCCATTTAGGCGTTCAACTCTGCTGTTGGCCTGTGGCCTGTAGGGCAAGGTTGTGGAATGTTTAATGTTTTTGGTTTCTAAGTTGTTGTTTACTGTGCGACCTGATAACTCTGTTGCTCTATTGATTATGATGTAATCTGGAGTGTTGTAGTCAGCTATGATTGTTTTGTTAATGAATCAGTTTATTGTTTCTGCTTTGTGTTCCTTTGTTGCCCAGCAGATAGGCCAGCATGTAGCAAAGTTGATGGCTCAATTAAGAAATATTGATTTGTCTCAGTTTCTGGGAAGGGGCGCACTACGACCAGTCCCCAAACCTTGAATGGTTCAGGGTCAGGTACTGGGTGAATTGTTGGTTGGGGAACCTTTGTGCTGGTGTATTTCTTGCATACTGTGCACTTTTTTAAGAACATCAGTTATATCTTGTTTGACATTGGGCATTTTACTATCTCTTTTAACATGAGGTATAGGTTATTAGCCTTTGTATGTCCTTTTAGGCGGTGATGTCAAAATATGGTGTCAACTCATTGTGCAAGTGGGATGTAAAGGACATGTTTGTTGTTAATAATTTGGTATACAATACTGTTTGATACATGGAAATATTTTTTATTTATTACTAATGTATTGTGGGTTAGTTGGTGTGTTGAGGGGTCTTTTCCTTTGGTTTTATACTCAGTATTATATATATTTGGCCAGTCTGGGTCCAGGTGGTCAGGGTGATCCTCTCTAGGCTGACATAATCTAGAGAGAGCATCAGCTGTGACCAGCTCTGCCCTTTTTTTATTGGATGTCCAAATTGAGCTGCTCTGGCAGGGACATCCATATGACTTGTTGCCGTGTGAGTGTGTTCTGAGTTTTGAAATAGATTAAGGAATTATGGTCAGTTAGTACTCAGACGTTTAAATGTCCTTCTGAGTAACATCTCCCTTTCTTGTATGTGTGGTATATTGCTGGCAATTCCTTATTGTGTATTGGGTATCTCTGCTCAGTACTAGTTAGTTTTCTGCTTTTTTAACATACTGGCAGGAAGTCTTGCTGCTCTGGCTGGTAGATGTGCAGGACTGCGCCAATGGCGGTGTCACTGGCATCTGATTTGAGCTTATAGAACCCATTATTATTAGGGTATTGTAAGGTTGGTGCTTCAATCAAAGCTTGTTTTAATAGGTGGAGATGCTTTTGCATTCTGATTTACAGATAAATTTCTTTTTGGAATTACCCTTGATTAATTTATTGATTGGTGCAGTGAGTTTCCTGCAGTCTTTGATGTATTTAGGTCAGATACCATTCCAAGAAAGCATCTAACTTGTTTAACGGAGGTGGGGTGTTGCATGTTGTTTATGGCTTTTATTTTTTCTTGATCTGCTTTGATGCCACTGTCAGAGACAATGTGGACAAAGAAAAGGAGTTCCTTTCCCATAAATTGGCACTTACTTAGTTTTGCGTAGAGTTTGTGCTTTGCAAGTCAATTGAGTGTCTTGCAGACATGCATGAGGTGTTCCTATTTTGTTTTTGAGAATATGATGATATTTTTATGGTATCATAATGTATTTGAGAGACCTTTAAGTGCTTGTTTCATCATTGTGACAAACGTTGTGGGAGTGTTGGTCTTCCCAAAGTTCATTACCCTACATTCAAAGGATCCAAATTGTGTATGGAACACAGTTTTTGGTATGTCCTTTTTTTACTTCAACTTGGTTGTAACCTGATTTGAGGCTAATTTTGGAGAAAAATTTGGCTCCTGAGAGTCTTGCAAACAGATCCTCTATGAGTGGTAGGGGATATTTAATCTTTACTGTGCTTGCCTTTAGAGCTCTGTAGTCAGTTACTAGATAGAGGGTGCCTTTTTTCTTTAAAAATAACACTGCTGCCCCCACAGGGATTCTGACAGTCAAATTTATCCTCTTTGCTAGATTGTCCTCAATGTGTGTTTTGAGGGTTTAGGTCTCCATGGGCAAGAGTCTGTAGAGGGGTGCAGGTTTATGCATGGCTTTACATAGGTCAATGCCTTTTTTGACCTCTTGTTTTGGTGGTAACTCTGTGAGTTCTTCCTTGAATAAATGAGTGTATTTGTTTAGGAGTGCCGCAATTTCTGGGCATTGGATTTTAGTTGTTTGTATATTATTGAATTTGGTGTACCTCATTATGTGGAGGGTACTATCTTTGGTTAGAAGTTCTGAGTTGTCTTGGTTTATGACCTGGACAAATACTGTGTCTCTTAGAATGAGGTTGTTGGGTTCTTTGAGGGTATTAAAATTGACTCTGAAGCGTTTGATGGTCATGGTTTTTGTTTTCCAACATACGCTGGGGTTCACTTGGGTGAGCCAACCATACCTTCTACAATGTTGTAGTTTATGTTTTTCATGACAATTTTTTTTATAGACGTTTGTATGCCTTGGAGGTCAATTCTAAAGGGAGTTGTTTTGCCTTTGAGTAGAACCTTTGATTTATCTACCATTATGGTGTATTTGAAGTTGGATTTAACAACTGGTATTTTGCATTTGCTTACAAATAGTTTGCTAACCATAGTATTTTATGCACCAGAGTCAAATAAAATTTTGTGTATGAGATTTATAAGTGCATGAGTAGACAGGAAGCTGTGAGCAATCTTTAATTTTTAAGTTCATAAAAATGGAGGATTGTGGGACACATGGAATGCAAGCAGCAAAGTTTGTGCTTTGGTACAGTTTCTTGTCAAGTTGGGGGGAAACAGGGGCAGTTAAGCCTGTTTCCCCTCCTCTTTTCCCTGTTCCTCTGTTTTGAGACCTTTGAGGACAGAGAATGTGGGGTCATATTCATAGCAGGTTAATGTTTCAGCATTGTTTACTTTGGTGGTGTCCTCTTTCTTGGAACGGGAGCAGTTTTTGCTTTGGCTACAATTACCATTATTACAATTGGAGTTGTTGTTGCTATGATTGGTGTTTTGGCATTTGTTGCTATTGGAGCTTTCTCTGACATTTCCATTTGAGGAGCAATTGCTGTTGCGTGCAGCATATTCCATGTTTGTGCGTTTTCTGCATGCTTGGCTTCTGCAATGAGCGCAGGCATGGAGGTATTAGCCTCTGGGTGGATGAGGGCAGCAACAGAGGGTTTCATTCTGTTGATGAATGAGGCTCTGGTATTTACGGTTTCAGCTTGCGCTTGGTTTTAGATTTTGTGGTGTATTTCCTCAAATTCATTGACGTAAGCCGTGATAGTGGTCTTCTGAGGAAGATTGCTGAGCTGTATTGTAAAGACTTGGAGAGATTTGGTAACACAGAAATTATGTGTTATGTCCACTTTGAACTCGTCCCAGTTGTCAAGCTGATTGATGTTTTTAAGCCAACCCAAGTGGCAAACCAGGTAGCTGCGGCTTTGTACAGGCGCTTGTTGGCTTCCTGGACCCATTTTTTTGTGGGGATGCAGCTGGCGCAGAGTTTAGGGGCTGTCAGGAATATTCCTGATAACAACCTTTGTCAAGACAATATTTTGTGCACAATTGAGCTTGAAATGTAATATTAGACAATTGCAGCAGTTCCCTCTGATTGGGGAAACTGCCGCAAAATAGCCAGCAGACAAAAAGGAATTTAAAAATTTAAAAGTTTTAAATTCTGGGGTTTATACCCCAACCGCGTGGCTGGCCGCAGATTGCACAGCCAACTGCCAGGCGTCAACTGGCCGCACTCAAAGCCTGACAGCTTGCCCTCATGCGCCTGCCACTGCCCAGCCAGTCACTGTCCCCCTGGCTAGATGGAGAAATTGCCAAATCTGGAATTAAGCAAGGCAATTTCCCCAAGTCCAAAAAATGAGGGGAACTGCTGCCCAAATTTGGAATCTACCAAACTTGGAGGGGGTTGACAAGCAGCCCAACACTAAAAATAATGCATAAAAGTGCCTGAAGATGCTCCAATTCCATGCAATGCCAAGGATAACAATTCATTGCCTTCCAAACCACTCCCATCCCAATCCCAAATGGGAATTCCAGACAATACCAAGTGTTTGGGGTTCCCTATCTAATACTTTGTACTATTCATGCCCCACTAAGGATTATAGTATATAATAAATCTCAATCACTTGATGGTAGTTTGTGCTATCATTAAGTGAAATTACCCCTCAATAGTATCACATAAATAAATTTAACGACTTTATCTTCAAGAAGTTAAACAACATACTAAGCTTTGTCTGCCCTTTCTAGGATCAGGAGATGAATCACCTAATCTTCTCAGCTGTCCTCACAGCATGCCTAGGGATTGGGGGCCATCAATCCACTCAACAGCATGGGCCATTCAACAATCCATCTGATGAGTACTACTACAAGGAGCCAGCACAGCTTAAATCCTCCAAGCGGTACTCCTGGCCCACACTGGTATTGCCCCACTCCACCCAGTCTGTAGCCATATACACCTGTATATACTACATACTCACATATTTCACTGGAAAATTTGAATGTTATAACGTACACACCAAGGTCTTTCAATTGATGATGACAGTCTATCTAATTGTGATGGCGCTCACAGGTTTCCAAGTTGCCAACTTGGTACCTTATTTTACTAAATTCACTCCCTCAATTTTTGGATCTTAACAGTGGCTGAGTGGCCTAGTCAGTTGATGGCATTTTCTTTGTTTTTACCAAATATCTTGTTGATACCAATGTATTTGGTGTTGGTAACTTCACCTGTGATAGGTGGTTATGTGTTTGTTTGTGGTTGAAGAGAGCAACTGTATTGAATTATCTTGGCACATGCTTTGGGCATGACCAGTCCTTCAAATATGGTGCATCCACTAGGTATATCTTTTTCAATGTTGTGGGCAAGGAAGTACGTTCTCAGGTCACCTGGGATGTGGCCTGGTTGAGTAAGTGAGCAAAGGTGGGAGGTTTTGGTGAGTCATTTTCTCTTTAAGTGGTGTGGTTAAAAACCATAGCTGCTACCAGTGATAAAAAGTACCTTTTAGGGAATCTTCAAATATGGAATTAGGGAAGAAGAGAGGTATCTTTTATTGGATAAATTTTAGACTTATATAGATTTGGCTGTGGCAGAGATTTAGTTAGGTCAAACCTAGGGGTTGTTCATGTGCAGGATGGGTTTGATCCACTGGATACTTGGACAGTCATGTGATATTGCTTGCTTGCCATTTCTGGTATGCCAAACTGTATATTGGAGGGGCACCAAATCAGGTAATGCCTGAATTTTAAGTAAGTTGGTGCTAGCCAGAATACTGGTACATCCATGTTGTGTTTGGCTCCTGGGGACAACATCCAGGAGGACACAGAGGGAAATCTTTATAATGAAAGATTTGAGGTTAAAGCTAGCCTTGGGTTAGCTTTCAGGGCAAAATTAAGGGCAAATACCTTAATTTTTGGGAATACAAGATGTGAAAGTTCTTTTGGCTAAAAGGAGAGTAAAAATCTTGAAGAATACTAAAGCCAACGCAAATCTGGATAAACTTGTCTTTATTAGGAGAAATGATTCTACTTAAATAGTAGATAAGGGTCAATGATCACTCATTAGGCAGACATAGTAGCAAAAGTGGTCACATTGGGATGAGGTCATATCAGGATCAGTCAAGGACAGGTATGATATTCTGGAATGGGTGGATATTGAGCCAGACCCATTTGCAGAAGGAAAGAAATTTGTCAAAATTGAAAGCAAAACCAACTAAATCTTTGCACATATCAATATTTGAAGGCCATATCAAAATGGCATTAACAGCGCAATTTACAAAATCTCTCCCCTCAAGATTGGACACAGGGAGTTGATATTTGTGGAGAAATTTGGAGTGAACTCAAGAAAAGGGGCAGTCAGAGGACAGCAGCTTCACAGTAGATTTGACACCTGTCTGGTAGGTGACTTCACAAGATCCAACCCAGAGGGAGTCAAACTTATGGGCACGCCCTCTAGTACAATTTTGATAATAGAGGACTAGGTCACCCACTTGGTACTAAGGGATGGGGGCTCTGGAAGCATTAGAGGGCGAGAGTTCCAGGGTTTTGACCTTTCAAGTATTAGAATATGTAGTAGCTTGGATGTCAATGATAAAGTTAGTCAAGTTTTTGACATGAGCTTCAAGATTAAAAGAGGCATCAACCTCAATCAACAGAGGTCCCAAGATTGAGGGGGTAGTGGCTTCTTGTCCATACAGCATGGAAAAGGGGGACTGACATGTCATTTGATGTCTGCTGAGTCTATATGCAAAGAGGGAAGCAGGGAGGAATATATCCCAGTTAGCGGCATCAGAGAGGTTAAGCTTTCTCATGATGGACACAAGGGTGGAGCTTGCTTGTTCTACAGTCCCATTAGCTAATGGGTTATATGGTGCAGAGAAGAATTGATGTGTACCCATAGCTTCTACAATGTAATTTATGAGGCAAGCATTAAAGTTGGTCCCATTGTCAGAAAGCAGGACTTGGGGGCAACCATGACAGTAGAAGATATCTTGCAACAAGAAATTAGCCGTGGTCTTGGCGGTTATATCTTTGCTTGCTCTAGCTTAACCCATTTGATAAAATGGTTGACGGCTACCAATATGAATCAACACCCAGATCTAGAATGCAGGAGAGGGCCAACAGCGTCAATACTCACAGTGTGGAAGGCTTGCTTAGGGGGATGAGCTTGAACTGATGTTGGGAAGGTTGGGGGCGTTGGATCTGACAAACATGACAGGAGGCAAGGACGTCAGGAATTAGAAGGCACATAATTTCCCAATAGAAGTTTTTGCACAACCAGTCATGAGTTTTTCTATGCCTCCGTGTCCCGTGTCAATGTGGGCTTGGAGGATGATGGCAATCCTCATAATAGGAAGAATGTAGGATAGATAAGCATTGTTGACTTTCTTGAAGAGCTGTCTATCTTCAATCACAG
This sequence comes from Entomophthora muscae, assembly GCA_014839935.2. Taxonomy (NCBI): domain Eukaryota; kingdom Fungi; phylum Entomophthoromycota; class Entomophthoromycetes; order Entomophthorales; family Entomophthoraceae; genus Entomophthora; species Entomophthora muscae. Next base: position 108,739 of record QTSX02005881.1, on the reverse strand, counting down.
TATTCTTTGATAGGACTTACAGTGCCAGAAAAATGTCTTCTGATTCAGTGGTCCAGGAGTCAGGGTACCCTATCAACTTGTATAGGTGATTGGCGTCAGCAGGATGGATGGCTAGTATGGGCATACTTGGAAAACCATCAGTATTCTGGTGTTTTGCTCCAGGGAGATGTACTACATTGAAATCATATCCTTGCAAGCGCAGAGTTCAATGTGCTAACCGACCTTCAGGCTCCTTTAATTGTTGCAGCCACTTTAGGGAAGAGTGGTCTGTAACTAACCTGAAGTGAGTACTGTAAATGTAGTGTCTGAACTGTTTTACTGCATGCAGAACAGCTAGGTATTCCTTTTCTGTGAGGCTATAGCTCTTCTTGTGTTTGTTGAGGACTCATGAAGAATGGTCACAGGTTGGTTTATGCCTTCATTGTCAAGCTGGGCTAAGATGGCACTCATAGCTACCCTGCTTGCTTCAGTATACAAGATAAACTCTTTATAATATCAGGGTAGATAATGATAGGAGACTCTTTGAGATTGGCCTTCAGTGCTTCAAAAGACTGTTGTTGGCTGTCAGTACACTCAACAGGTATGTTGCAAAGGAGCTGGACGAGGGGTTTGCTTAATCCAGAGAAATCAGGGATGAATTGTAGATAGTACCCCATCATACCAAGAAACACTTGGACCTCTTGTAGGCTTGTAGGGGGCTACATCTTGTCAATAGCTTCCACCTAATTATTCATAGGGCGTATTCCCGTTTGGGTAACCTTGTGGCTCAATAATTCAAGTCACTCCTTGAAAAAGGACCATTTAGAGGGTTTGAGTTTCAGGCCTGCCTCCCAAATTTTGATGAAGATAGCTTTGAGGTAATCCAAATGGTTGGTAAAGGTTGAGCTATCACAGTAATACCATCAAGGTATATGAGGATGCAGTAGAGCTTCAATTCTTGCAAGATGGAGTCCATAGCCCGTTGAAATGAGCAGGGGCATTGCAGAGTCCTTGGGGCATACAAGTGGATTCAAAAAGGCTTTCTGAGGTGATAAGCGCAGCCTTTTCTCTATCTTTAGGAGAAAAGTCAACCTGCCAATATCCTGAGGCTAGATCCATAGCAGAGAAAAACTTTGATCCCCCTAATCTTCTAAGTGCATCAGCAATTCTAGACAGAGGATAAGAGTCCTTTTTGGTGAGCAAGTTCAGGCAGCGGTAATTCATCACAATGCAGTGGCCTCCATCCTTCTTTTTGAGGATCAAAAATGGGGAGGCCCAAGGGCTCTGAGAGGGAGCTAGTAGCCCAGGGTCTAAGAGCTGCTTAAGCTTCTTAGAGACCTGAGCATCTTCTACCCTACTGTGGCAGTAAGGTTTGGCACAAAAGGGCGGGGCATCACCCAAATCTATCTGGTGGATAACCCCCTTTGCTAGACCATAGTTGTTGGGTCCAGAGGCAAAGATATCCTTAAACTGGTCTAGAAGTTCCAGAACATCTTTTTGTTGAATGGGTGATAGTTGTGGGAAGTCTGCGGCAGTGAACAGGGAGAGAACCTGAGGGTCTCCTTCAGGCAAGTTGAAATCACTAAACGTTCCAAAGGGGTAGAGGGACGCCACTTACTCTGAACCTAATATGCAACTATGCCCAACAACCTAGCCCTTGGTCACCTGCATAGGCAGGGAGGTCAGGTTAGCCAACAATAGCTGTACAGGCTTCTTATGAGTTTGGTCCAAAATCCCAGGGCATAACTGAGGCTCTTTACGGCTTAATGAATCAGGTGAATATAGCTCCAGAAAGGATTTTTCAGGTAGTTGAAAGGATATCTGGGAGTCTATAATCACTTGGGAGCCTGGAGGGATGGTAAAAGCTGCAGGGGCAAGAAGAGGCACACCTTCCTCTGCAGGACAGGAAGTAGGAGGGGAACACATATTAGAAGAAGGAGTCCTGTACTTGAGTGAGAAGATACCAGTGGGGTACTTGAGCACACAAGTCTTAAGACGTTTTCCCGGGAGACACAGGGGTTCTTAAAAGAGCAGAGAGATCTCATACCCTAAGAGCAATAGATAACCATCTCTAAGGTTCACTATCCCATTGTACTCTCAAAGGAACTGCATACCAACCAGGAGATTGTAACTTTTGTTTTTGAGGACAACCACAGGGGATGCAATAAGAAGCTTCCCAAACCTCATTGGCAGGGCAGAGTAAGTACCAATGGCTCAAGTTTGGGCTATGTCAGCTGTACCGTATGAATAATTTAGTTGAGGTTGATAGCCAGATTAAGTTTTCCCATTAACTTGGACAATACCACATTGACTGGAGAGCCTGTGTTCAAGATAGCTCTGATCTTAACCTTTTGGATTGATACTTCCACACAATATGTATCTTTCCCAAAGGGGGTAAGACATCCAGCACATCCTGTGCTGCCTCTAATTCTTTCTCTCATTTGGTCAGCATGCATTGTAAGTCAGGAATTTCCCTATACACAGTCTGCAAGGGGAGAGATACGGTCACATTCTGAAAGAGAGCTTCTGTTAGGTCAGCAGCCTCTTCAGAGGAATCTACCAAGACAGGGGGCAATAAGACTGATCCAAGTAAGGACAAGCCACTACAGCCTTAGCTTCATTTGCAGATGGGAAAGTTATAGTTGTGGTTTTCCATGAACATAGCTTATAAGGGATGGAGACTGTCTCCTGGACTGCCAGCACCAAGTAGCCATAACCATCAGACTCATCATAGTCAGAGTCCTTGGGTTTGGAATCACTGTAGAGGTTATGGAACAAGTGAAGAATAGTCAGGCCAGCTGAGAGGGAAGATTCCTTGTCAGAAGGGATATCAGGAGGAGACAGGGGAGATTGGTCAGCATAGAGTGTCTCTGTCTCTAAGCTGACCTCTTTTTTCCTGCCTGTTCCTTAGGGTTGGTGCAGGTACATGAGTGATGTTCTTTTTGACCGCAGTTATAGCATCCTTGTCTCTTAGACTGCCCACTTGAGACTAGAGTCATAATGTGCAGATTGTGGGAGGTAGTTCCTGCATTGTTGGCCTTATTTTCACGCACAACAGTACCCCCATGGGTCAAGTGCATGTCCTGCAAGAGGGTCTTGATACGCTTCATTTAAGTAAGGGAAGCTTTGTGGGCCTTGAAGTGCAGACATAGGAGTTGGTTCACCTTCAAAGAGTTTGAACATGCTGTGTACGCTTCCCAAGAAGTTGATTGGAAACTGGTAATCAACTGTTGTTCTTCAATGTATAAACAATTGGCAAACTTGGCCAAGGTTTCTTTGGGAAGAATGTGATATGCATAAACACATCCTTCTTGACTTTCAAGCTGAGATCTCCTCCAAATTCTTCAATTAGGAGCCACTTCATGTCCTTCCAAGTGACAATAGAAGGGAGTTTGGGGACCACAACTTCTTGGCATTTGGGATGCAGGAAGTTAAGAATGTGCTCCTTGTTAAGTTCATCAGTGGCCTGGTGCATTGCTGTCTTGTAATTTTTCAGAAAGGCAGCAATGGTAGAGGTTTTAGGGTCAAATATCAGTTTAAACAAAGGCATGTAATTGGGGTCAATGGACAAAGAGGTGGATTGGCTGTTGTCACCTGGGTTGAGAATGCTAATGTGGGAATTGCCCTCAAACTCAGATTAAGAAGCAGGCTGTCTAGCCCAGAGGAGTCAAAGGCTTTTCTCTAGGGTACCCAAGTAAAGCTGTTATATCCACTAATATCTCTAGCAGTAGCAACAGTAGCTCCAAATTAATAAATATTAATCTGTTGCACAAATAGAGTGCCAGTAATCCCATTGAGGCAAGTGGTCAGGGAAGTAGTCTTAGCAACCAAGGGGATTACCTGTCCATTCATTGTCTTGGTAAAACAAGAGAGGTTTTTTACCTCTCTCTCTAATGTGTCCTGCCTATCAGCAACATCATTTTTTACTTCCGCTAGCTGGTCCAGGGCAAGAGCACAGTTGACCCAGGGAGGGCTTCCAGGCCAGGGAAACAACCATGATTACCATGAGCGGGGTTGCAGATCCTGAATAGATTAAACAAAAAGTTGTCCATCCAGGGATTAATCAATGGAACAATCACATGGTCGCGCTATTGCATCCTGATTCTACTAAAGGTAAAGACGTTTAAAACACCCCTAAAACAGGTGTTTGATTTGCCTTTCAAAAGCGCACAAGGCACAGGCTTCACTTTTGGGATTATAAATAGAATAACAAAGTTATTTATATCTACCTCCTTAAGGAAAGCCGCAAGGAAGCAGTTGTTCTCTTGCGCAGGACTTTAGCTGTATTAATTCACTCTCCTCCATTTGGGAAGTTCTTCTGTCTGTGCCTCCCTGCCTCTGGTGGCAATTCCCCCACCTCATACTATATAAGTGTGATACTATCTAAATAAGTACCAGTTTTGTCTATACACCTTAATATTCTTCTGTCCTCCATAGGCTGTCACTATACCATCAACAGGTATATTATTAAGAATTATGTCACTGACTAACTGTTTGTAGAAACTAGCAACCCTTTGCTGCAACTTTTACGGCATTGGCGCTCATGTCTTACAACACCAACAGCCCCCACCCCCGCGGTCCTTTCAATAAGAAGAGAGGAATGCCCCTGGCCCAGTCTCCTGCCACTGCTTCTCCTTACCACCAGGCACTGGCCTTTACTGCTGCTAATGCCCATGCTGGGGAAAGAGAAGGCGCTCCCTATGGCCTGCCCAACCTAAGCAAATTCATGCCAGAACATCAACCCCCCAAGCTATTGTTTTTGGTCAACCACTGCTCCTACAAGCCCCTCCCCCCTTGGAGATGGACACCAACTCTTCACCTTCCAAGGACGCCATCTGTAATGCCATACACGCCATGGATGCTGGTGCTGCTGGTAATGGTTCTTGCTCTGAACACCTGGCTATTCAGCAGCCTTCTGCTGAAAACGCCTTGGGTTGCTTTCATAATCTCTCCCAGTTCAACCCTGATCAGCTCTGCTGTGACCTCCGTACTGTTAAACATATCAAGGACTACCTACACCAATTTTCTCATCCTGCCGTATGCCACAACCAAATGCACCTGGGCCGCATCCAAAGCCTAGTGCATGGCCAGGTAATACTGGAATCTAACCAATAGACATTCCTCCAGGTTCTGTACTCTGAGCTTGGCAATACTTTCACCACTGTCAATCAGTATCTTGCCAAAGTCACCAATACCCAGAACACCATGCTCCACTGGGTCAATGCCATTGAAGCAGGTATAGCTAAGCTAGTTCCAGCGCATGTGGTACAGACCCTCATCCATCAGGGTGTAGACGCCAATTGGATTAATGTGGTTACAAACCACGTGCTGGAGACTGGCCCCATGGTTCAAAGCCTGAACATGAGATGGAAGTCTTAGCCTGCCGCCTTGCCACCATCTTCTTGTTCACCCCCACTTCTTCTGCCACCAACAACTCCCCTTCCAGCGCTCTTCTTGTTTGAGACATCCTTGAGCTCTTTGATCACTACAAGAAGATGCAGACAGAATTTGGTCCAGCAGAGTGCCAATCTTGCCTTCCTGTTTGATGGCTACCACACTGCATCAGAACTTCAGGATTGTCAAAAACTTTGCCAATTACATGACAGAGCCAACAGCCAGACCCAAGTCAGGAAGAACAAGGAAGTAATAGCCTTGCTCCAAGCTGAGCTTGCCACCCACAAAAAGCGCATCACCTCTCTGGAAGATGAATTGGATATCACCCATCAGGAGAACAAGGTCTACCAAGATGAGCTGGACAAGCAACAACTTCTCCTGGACGCCTTCCAGAGCCAATTGAATAGGATGGACAGTAAGATTATGGCTGTCAACTTACAGGCTATGTCCATCAACTCCAAGAGTCACCACAGTCCACTGAGATCCTCTAGTCCTGAGTTCTATCATAGCTACAAAAGCAATGAGGACCACACTTGGTTGGCTCCTAATTCTGTACAAGTATTAGAGCCAGTACTGGAGTCTGAGGATGACAACTGGCCACCCCTAAAACTTCTGGAGCTGCTCAAAACAGAGAAGGTGAACGCAAAGCCCAGCAAGAGGAAAATTGTTGCCACGTCTCTGAGGCTAGGTTTGCTGCCTCCACTCTCAGCTGTTCCTGTCTCACCTGCTCTCCAGTGAGGATCACACCTGCTCCCCTCCAACATGGCTCCAATAACTTCAAGCCCGTCAATATACCCAAGTTTGACTGCAAGAGCAATGTGGCCATGTTCTTACATCTGTACCAGAACTCCATGTATAGCGCAGACAATGCCATGAGGAACTCCACAATAATCAACTGTCTGGATGTTGAGACTCAAACCATTATCTTGCCACGTCTCCCTGAGAATGGCTGGACTTTTGCCAACGTCTCCAGAGCCTTGACAGAGAATTTGGTAGCCAAGAAGCACTCCTTGGTTGTAAGATGGACTTCACTGACACCAAGTTAAAGGTGGGGGAAACCCTAGAAGACTTCTCTTCTAGGTTCTACCTTGAAGCTCAAACTCTGTTGTCTATGAGTGTGATTCAGTTTATTTATGTGCAGTCAACACTCCTTAATGCTGTACGTGTCAACCAGGAACTATCTCTGGCCCTTAAGTCAGGTATTTACAACACTTGCACTGTACCAGATCTGATCCACCTCCTACACACCTACAAGGAGGAGTTTGAAGTCCCTCTTCCTGAAGGCCGCCCTTGCCAGCAATCTGAGCATAGACCCTGCATGGCTGTCAAGATGCCCAAGCCTTCTGACAAGGTTGGGCCTGCTCCAGTCAACAATGGCCCCCATACTTGCTTCAAATGTGGTATGGCTGGCCACTTCTCTTGGGAATGTAGGAATCCATGCCAAAAGATCCATCATGTAGGCATGGAGGACACTGAGGAGGACTACACCAAGGACGCTGATATTGAGGAGGACAATAAGGACCAATCAAAAACCTACTAAGCAGCCAGGACAAGGAGAAATCCTTGGATGCCTTTGTAATTTTGACACCCTCATCTCCCCCCATACCACTGCCCCCTGACAAACCAGATCAGAGGCCTGCTGCCTTGCCATTCTCTGGGACCAACCCTAAGGATGAACCCTCTCTGATTGACTTCAACTCCCAACTAATACATGAGGATGTGGAGTCTGACAGAGTTCAAGAGGACCTCCTCCATTGAGTCCTCACTGTTAACACGCAAACTCATTGGACTACACTTCATCCCTGAGGTGGTTATCCCCCAAATAGCTTGAAGAACAGTATCCTTACCCTATGCTGAACAACTAGCTCAACCAGGCGTTGAAGTCACTCATGAGGAGGACAGTGCTGAACAACTGGCCAAGCTGCTCTGCACAGTAAACATCTCAGCACCGGTAGAATCCTTCAAGAAAGTAAGCCCAGCTGTGGGAGCTGCCATGGCTACCTTCCTGGAGAAGTTCAAAGGACTAAGCGTACACCAGGTCTCAAAGATTGTGGAGACCAAAGAGGACTGCCATTATTGCACCTATATCAACCTGGTAGTGAGCAAGACTCATGTCTGGGCCATACTGGATACTGGTGCCTCTGGAAACATTATATCCTCTTGGCTGGTTAAGAAGCTTAAACTGGCACCAGACTTGGGCTACCATGAAGAGATGGTAATGATGGGCCACTTACCACTAGAGCAAAAGGAGCCTACTCTTCTCTCCCTCTTTGCTTTAGGAAGCTAATGGTCACTGCTCCTGCTATAGTCCTGGAAAACAACAGCTATGAAATTCTTATTGGGACTAGCTTCATGGCTCAGTATGGCACTGTGACTAACCATGGAGACCATACATTTGGAATATTGGGCCATTCCATACCCATGTTCTATCATGGTGATTGCCCATCTGACCTGCCCTTACAACGTCTGCACTACATCAATCTGGAGTACGCCAACAGAGATCTTCCAGTTGCTTATATGCTGTGTAGTAAAAAGGTCAAGGTGCTACCTCTCTCAATTGGAGAAGTCAAGGGTATCCCATTCTACGCCTCCTGTAATGTGACTATCCCACCTGGCGCCCAGGTGATCCACAATACAGGCTTCTTGCTGGCTCTATCAGCTGGCACTCATGGAGAAATCTTTGGCATCCCTAATGCCTCCAGACTAGAACCATGGGTTACGTCTGGCATCCTCATATCAAGTGAGAAGGAGGTACTCATACTCTTGGCCAACATGAGTTGTGAAGCTATGGTTGTCTCAAAAACCAACTTCTGGCTTATATACGGCTGGAAGAGCATGACAACCTGCAGGAGACTGCCCCCTTTGCGGACTTCTCTGAGTTGGGTCTACCCTGTGAGCAACCACTGGTGCTATTGGTCATAAGCCGCAACTCTCTATCTGGCCTCTCTGAAGAGCAAAAGGATAAAGCTATGGATCTCTTTGCCCAGTATAAAGATTTGTTTGCCAAGGATGATTATGACCTGGGCAAGGCTGCAGATGTTGCTCATCATATTGACACCCAAGGCAGTCCACCTATCTGCTCCAGACCTATACGGCGCAGTCAAGACAATCATGCTGTGGCTAAGGAAGAGCTTCAGAAGCTAGTGGGATCTGGATTACTGGTCCCCAGTAAAAGCCCTTGGGCTTCCCCTCTCCTGATTGTCAAAAAGAAGGATGGCAGCAACCGTGTGGTGATTGACTACTGTCAACTGAATGCTATTACCCAGAAGGATTCATATCCCCTCCCTTGTATTAATGATACCTTGGAACAACTGGGTGGCGCCAAGTTCTTCAGCACCATGGACCTTATCAGTGGGTACTGGCAGATTGACCTACCCCCTGATGATCAAGAAAAATGTGCAATCATCATTGACCAAGGGCTATTTCAACCCACAAGGATGCCTCAAGGTCTGTCCAATGCCCTGGCTACCTTCCAGCAGTCCATGGATGAAGTGATGGGCAACCTCAAACTCACCAGTGTCTTAGTCTACCTGATTGACATTAATGTGTTCTCCCAAACCTTTAATGATCACCTACAACACTTGGAGGAAGTCTTTCAGAGGTTACTTGCAGCCAATCTCAATCTCAAGCCACATAAGTGCAACTTCTTCAAGGAGCACCTTGAGTTCTTGGGGTTCATTATTAGCCAAGATGGACTCTGTCCTGTACCTCTGAAGGTGGAAGCCTTTGAGAAAACACAGATCCTGGCCAATAAATGGGACGTGTAGGTCTTCCTGGGGATGATTGGGTACTACTGCCACTTCAACCCCAACTTTGCATCCCTGGGTGACCCCCTTTTTCAGCTTCTCCAAGCTGATAAGGAATTCTTCTGGAGCCCAGCGTGACAATCTGCTCTCAATGCTCTCAAGAGAACACTGACTTCAGCCCCCGTACTGGCCTACCCTGACTTTGCCAAGCCGTTTGTGGTTCAGTCAGATCTAGTCTGACTTCAATTGGGGGTGTTCTCTCCCAACTGGACTCCAAAGGACTTGAACACACTGTTGGATACTGCTCGCGTACGCTTAACGTTCATAAGAGGAACTACACTATCACCAAGCGAGAGTGTTTGGCTGTGATATACTCCTATCAACAATTTAGAGTCTATCTTCATGGGATACATTTCACAGTTGTAACAGACCATGCCTCCTTGCAATGGCTGAAGACCCTCAAGGACCCTGAAAGACGTCTGGTGCGTTGGGCCATTAAACTTCAGGCTTATGACTATGAAATCATTTATCAAGCCAGAGCGGCCCACCAGAATGCTGACTGTCTCTCCCGCCTTCCCACTGATGCCTTAGTATCCCCCATGGATGACATTCTCTATGATAAGCTTATGAAAGATTCTTCTTTGTGGGGGGAGGAGCTGGTAGAGATACAAACAGCTCTCAAGAAGCTAACTGTTGATACCAAGGTCTCTAAGAGACAACTCCTGAAGCTTTTTGGGGACTCTTGTCTACCCTACATATGCCCATCCCTACGCATGGACTCAGTGGTGGCCGCTCAAAATACTACTGGCCATAGTGGCATACAGAAGACGTTAGCTCTGCTACAGCAGCACTGCTTCTGGGAAGGAATGCACACTGACGTAGTGGATACACTAGCCAACTGTCATGACTGCAACATTGAGAGGCCTAAGGTTGCCAAATTTCAACACAGACTGGTACGCCCTGGGTTTGCCTTCCACACTGTAGCCATTGACGTAGTGGGCCCCCTGCCAGCTACCAACAGTTGCAACAAGTTCATCATTGTGGTGGTTGACCATCTGACTAAATGGGTAGAGACCAAGGCAATTCCCAATCAATCTGCACTGGTGACAGCCACGTTCATTCTTGAGAATATCATATACAAACAGGGTTGCCCCCAGATCCTGCTGCCAGACAATGGTACCAACTTCACCAGCTATATCATCCCCTGCCTCAACCAACTGATGGGAATCTGTGGGACACTATCCACTACTTATCACCCACAGAAAAATGGCATGGTAGAGCGCACTAATGGGAGCCTGGTCCAGATACTCCAGAAGCTCAGTCACCATCATGAGACTGAATGTGATACCTTCTTGCCTGCGGCCACCTTTGCATACAACATTGGGTACCATCAGGCCACTGGCAAGCCGCCCTTCCAACTGCTCTACAGCTGGCAACCATGACTTCCCCCTTTACTATATTCCTTGGTAAAGCCTAGCCTGGCTGTGTCCCCAGAGATGTACCTCAACAAGCTGGTTCAAACCCTTATTTTCTTGCAATCAGAGGCCTACACCGTAAACTTAAACCATAAGTTGCAGGACCTAGAATGAGCTGCATCCAAACGCCCCGCCTTACCCACTTACCTGGTAGGAGACTCAGTCTACTTCTCAGCAATAGAGGGTACAGCTGTGAATCCAAACTTGCCTCCCTTTGGCAAGGTCCAGTTCAAGTTATCCAGGAGAATGGCCCCAATTCCTACACCCTTAAGGAGCCCCATTCTGGGCAATTGATCACTAGAGTACACGCTCAGTATATGTGTGCTGCTCCTAGTGGCCAAGAGCAATCCCCAATGAGGAAATGACCCAAAATTGCAAAAGCCTAATCAAAAAATTCCATGGGTTGTTGTCTTTTGTGCGGTAGTATTGCACCAAAGTATGAGGAATAAGAATAAAAGAACAAGGTGTTTATTGGAGACTGACAAGACTCTTCCTGTACCACACCAACTGTTCCACCACCTGAATGACAGCCAGGGAACACAACTGGTTACCTATGGATTTTCAAAGCTGATGACCAAGGATTAGACAAACCCCCACCAAGCAAGACACACAATTGACCCCAATGTCCACAGGAAAGGCAACCCCCAAGAAGATACAGTCCCACAGAAGACTCTCGCAAAGGGCATACTCTACTGGGACCTAACCACCCACCCCATAGAATAAGGATAAGGCCCACTCAAGGAAGACCCCCATGTTTTCCTCCCGCTTGGTATCTCAGCGGTTGGTTCCTCAAAGAACAAGGTTGCCAGCCATCACCATTGGCACCAGATGGGCAGTCCCCTCTACTGTGTATGACTTCAACACTTCCTGGAAGGCTACCAAAGATGTTGCTCAAAGTTTTCAGAGGTTTTACAACTGACTGGTTGAGTGTTGGTAACCCCAGGTGTTGCCCAAGCGTGAAGGACTGATTTCACTATGTTGGATACCGTCCCCTGTTGCAAGACTGAAAGGCCTTGACCCTCAAATTTGAATTCCTTCAGCTGAGCCTCCAAGTATTCTGCCGCCCACATGGAGAACCGCCAATGGATACTGTTACCACTTTGTAAGCCAGTTCCTGTCACCTCCCTGGACTCACTCAAAGCTAGGAACAGCGCAGCAAACAATGGGTCTGTCCCCCCTAAGGCCAGCTGAGGCACCAGTAGCAGATCTAAGTGAGCCCCCAAGTCCAGGTAGCTGCCGTCCACATCATGCAGGACTAATTGCTTCCCTACTGCCTTCATCACCTCCACTGGCCTGGTATGCTTGCGCCTCTTTGGAATTACCACTTACACCTTCTTCAAGACTCTTCTAGAGGGACTGTTCACCATAGCCGTCACCTTGAGATGCCAGCCATTTTTAAACCTGTTGTCTAATCCAGTGGAGGGTAATGTTTCAGATCCTGAATGGATTAGACAAAAAGTTTTCCATCCAGGGATTAAGCAATGGAACATCGCGCGGCCGCGCTATTGCATCCTGATTCTACTAGTGATAAAGACGTTTAAAACGCCCCTAAAACAGGTGTTTGATTTGCCTTTCAAACACACACATGGCATGGGCTTCACTTCTGGGCTTATAAATAGAACAATGAAGTTATTTATATCTACCTCCTTAAGGAAAGCTGCAAGGAAGCAGTTGTTCTCTTGCGCAGGACTTTTAGCTGTGTCAATCCACTCTCCTCTATTTGGGAAGTTCTTCTGTCTGTGCCTCCCTGCCTCTGGTGGCAATTCCTCTGCCTCACACTATATAAGTGTGATACTATCTAAATAAGTACCAGTTTTGTCTATACACCTTAATATTCTTCTGTCCTTCATAGGCTGTCACTATATCATCAACAGGTATAGTATTAAGAATTAGGTCACTGACTAACTGTTTGTAGAAACTAGCAACCCTTTGCTGCAACTTTTACAACAGCGGGAGTACTAGCAACTTCAGATTCCTCTTCACCTTCAGATTCATAAGATAAATAATCAGGATTAGAGAGGTGTTGTCTCAAGTACTTAATTTCTCCTTGCAAGGTAGCTAATATGTTGGTGAGCAATGCAAGGTTCAGGCATAGGCTCTACTAGAGGAGGGTTTTGAAAAGCAGATTGACACCAAATAGTAGCTTTGAGCTCAGCTATGGCTTCTCATACCTTGGTTTCAAAGTCAGGTGGGACCTCAACAGGAGGAGCAGGAGCTGTCACCTCAATGGATGCTACTCTATCATCCACATAATTTTATACTTGGTAAAGAGTGTTGCCTAGTGCAGCCTTATCCAGACCATATTGTTGCTGCAGATGATGGCTTCAAGTATTGACATGAGTCCCAACCAATTCAAGCTGAGAATTAATATGTTCTCAAAATTAGTTAATTTGCTAACAAGAGTCTCAAAGTCCTGGCAATGCTTTAGCAGAGAGGCCTTAATTTGTCCATGCCACATTAATTGATGCTCATCCAATTTGCACAGTTGATCCTTGATATATTCAGGGAGCAAGGAACAAAGAGAATTCAGTGAGGAGGTTAGATACTTCTGGGAGGTCAGCAAGTTGCACTGGTTATCCAAAATACACTCAAAGAGACTGTGGGACCATTCTTGATATGCCATATTTTGAGCTTGCTTGTTTGATACAGCGGTGGCTACAGCATTTAAAAGCTGGTTCTGGGATCCTAATGTAAGTTGATGGTTAACTAGGGCAGGTTAAATAAACTGGTTGACTAATACACCAATTGTATCCATAGACTCCATCAGCGTGGGATAAGACCAAAATTCAAGAGGAAGGAGTACAGGTCTTTGGAAGTGTACCCAGGATAGAGACCAGGGATAGTGTGCATCACCATAGTGCCTGAGTGGAGGAGAGAGTGGGCGGCAGCATAAGCTTGTTTGTAGTTGAGAGAGAAATCTGGAAGGGGCCCACGTGGGCCCAGGGGACAGCACCAGTACCATGAGAGTTGAGGAGGCATTGGTGATGTCTTTTTCTAGAGGAGGACTAGAAACTTTAGGTTGTTTGGGTACTTCAGAAACAAAGGGATAAGGGCCAGAGAATGCGCGTGGGAACAGGGTAACTGAGGGGCTTGCAGCCCCTGTAGTGAGCACCATTTTGTCGTATTTGGCTCCTGGGGACAACATCCAGGATGACACGGCAGGAAATCTTTATAACAAAATATTTGAGGTTTGAAGCTAGCCTTGGGTTAGCCTTCAGGGAAAAATTAAGGGCACATACCTTAATTTTCTGGAATAGAAGATGTGAAAGTCCTTTTGGCCAAAAGGAAAGAAAAAATCTTGAAGAATACTAAAGCCAACGCAAATGTGGATAAACTTGTATTTATTAGGAGAAATGATTCTACTTAAATAGTAGACAAGGGTTAATGATCACTAATTAGGTAGACAGAGTGGCAGAAGGGGTCACATTGGGATGAGGTCATACCAGGATCAGTCAAGGACAGGTATGATATTCTGGAATGGGTGGATATTGAGCCAGACCCATTTGCAGAAGGCAAGAAACTTGTCAAAATTGAAAGCAAAACCAACTAAATCTTTGCACATATCAATATTTGAAGGCCATATCAAAATGACATTAACGGCACAATTTACAACAATCCAGATCCTTGACAAAACATACATTGAAAATGTCTTTTTTCTTTTATGACTTAGAAATATTATTATAAGATTATTGTTGTTAGCGGAGGCGCGAAAATCTCTTTAAAAGTGATATACACCTTGCATTTGAGGGAGTCAATGTTAGCTTTAGGGTGGATATAGAGCATCCAGAGTTCATTGGAGCTTTGGGAAGGTGGGATACTGAAAGAGTGAAGCCACTTGCAAGCATCTCGTCAAAGTGGGTGGTGCGGATCTGTTCCACCAGCTCCTCAGGAATTACACTCTCGATGCAAGCGAGGCGAGGGTTTGCGCGGCGGACTACTGGTCGAGAAGATAGAGTCATGTTGATCTTGTCCATGGATATGGCTTTGGATCTTTATTTATAGCCTTCTGAGCATTGAATTATTTATTTATAGTGTAGTATAAATAAGTATTTATATTTTAAATTGAAAGTGCGGCAGGAAGCCGATGATTCATTATTATTACTGGAATTAGACATATCGATTGATTAAAACATTTATTAATAAATCAACCAATGTACCACACTTTAGTAAGGAGTTCAGGCTAGCCATACTTGAATAAATTTATAAGAGATAAGAGATTTTCAACCTATCATCGCATAGCTCGGAATTTTCTTCATCCACTTGCTGCTGTAAACAACAACAAAGCTTGCCTCAATTGCACACAACGTACCGAATAGAAAAGCCTATATAAAAGTTAATCAATAGTAGACAATTTTAATAAATTAATGTACTTGTCAATGCTCAACTGAAGGAAAAGGCCCTCGAATTGTTTACAAGCCACAAAAATACAAGCCAAGCCCAAATCCAAACATGTCGTAAAGCGAGAACGTCTGTCAAAGCAAGCACTAGCTAAAAGGAGGCATGGCATCTGATGGCGAAAATTACAACCCCTGATCATCGTTGAAAGGACACTTACGGGCGGCAAAGTCAACAACAATATAGCCAACCGCCCAAGTATCCCTAAACTATACCCAAAATGTACACATAATCATCTAAACGCAACTAGCCTTAAGCTTCCAGATGTCGTACACGGATGGATTTGAATAATATAGCGTCTTAACTCCATTTAATTTTGTTTTTAACTTCAATGCTATCCCACCAAAATAAAGTGCGAATTTCAAGCCAAAAACCTTGAAAAGGTAAACATTTATTCATTTGAATCACTCATTCACATATCTTTTATTTGACCTTACTCTTATTTGAGTTTTCATATCATCTTAAATAAAATTAGAACCACACTAAAAATCATTAAAAGTGTAGCAACTGAAGTGGAAATCCCTTTTACTGTTCTTCCATGAACTTTTGTCTTTCTCAAACCAAATACTGAAATATAACCAGGTGGTTGCTGTATCCAAGGACAGATATAAAATTGAATCTAATATATTAATAAAAAATATTTTATTGGATTTTTAGTTCGGGTTATTTAGCACCAAACAGATTAAAAATATTATTTAAACAGGTCTCCTTAAAATTTCTATTCACCTTTTATTTATTTAAAATAAAATTGCATATTCCAGGTATAAATAAAAAAATACATAACTAAATAAGTGGAGTATTACTATTAATTTTAGCAAAGCTAAAATAATACATTAAAACTTAATATATGTGTTTCTAAATTCTTTTAAAATATAGAGCTGATATGTAGCTTTAAAATAAGCTCTTGAACATTTAGATAGGATTATTATTCACAGAGATATGTTATTTTTGGTTTTTTTGCAATGTACTAAGAGTGAATTTAGATAAATCAAATTGAGCCCCGATCTTTGATTATGCTACATGTGGTGGATCCAGGTCCAACCAGTCCATCCTGCCATTATCCTGCCCTTGACTCTTAGTGCCATTACCTTCCTGTGACAAAGCTTTGAAGAGCTTTGCCTCCAGGGAGTCAATTTTATGGGACAACACTTTGTTGTCATTCTGCCAATGAGCCATGATTTCAATTGCTCTTTTCCTCTCTTGCTCTTAAAGCCCCAATTTCACAATTTTCCTTTTCTTTCACTTGCTGTAAGATTTTGTCCCATCCTATTAACAGGTTCCAGGAATCCCACACATAGATTTGGTTTCCTTGAGCAGGAGTCTCTTCTTTGGCAAAATAGTTGGCATATAGCTCTACAAAAGCTGCTTTCACTTCTACCAAAGATTCCTCAGGTGCTGTCTTAGAGACTTATAAACTTGTCCAAGCCTCTTTGAGTGAACTGGTAGGAACCTCTTTCCTGGCAGCAGCGGTTTTCATGCAAAGTACTCCAAATTTGGCCCTTTCAAAATTTAGCAAAGAAGACATAATAATTGAAAAGGTAGTTGAGGGGAAAGCGTTGAAATTGACAATATATATTTATTAAAGTTTAGCTGTTTTTGCTTATATACCATTTGGGGCATATTTGGCTAAAACTCTCTGGTTCCTGAATCAACCTATGATTCATCTCACGTGATCTTTGACATTTGAGTCATCCAAACCTAGATATTTACCTAAAAGATCACCAATATTTCTCAACTTATGAGAATCAACCTACAAAGGTAATAAGTCACCTGACTTCATTCATCCCAATGTACCAATTCAGCATGGAGCTTCCTCAGCACCTTGGCGCTTCTCAAATCCATTAGGCGGTGCAGCAACGCTTTTAACCCAAAATTTGGGGGTTTACTTATGGTTGACCTTAACCAAACTTCTCGACACAGTCAAGGCAATTTAATCAATATAATTAAATCCTCATTAATTATATTTCTGTGTAATTATTAATTAATCTTTCCAATTAATCAAACCATTTTTGAGACATCCTGTCTCCCAGATTGACTCAGCCAATCTTGCCTCCTTTTCTTTTATTGAACCTAGATATCCTGTTTTCAGGAATCTTGACCTTAATAATTCCAATCCAACCTATCTACATGTAATAATCAGAAAAACAGAGATAACTTTATATTTCAGAGCATTTATTTGGCTAAATACTCAATAGTGACTGTTGTGCAGTCACACTACAGGCCCAATTCCAGCACTACATTCTATATCTCAGCATCTAGAGCTGCTAGAGCTAAAATTAAGGTACTATTTTGATCAAAATTATCTGAAAACCTATCTAGATACTTTAAATTTAGATAAAATTATTATCATAACTTTTTGTTCTGCTCTCAGACCTGACAGTCTGATTACAAGTTGCTTTATTAATTATAGACAATATTTGGGACATTAGGTTTTATTGATGTGCTTTTATTAGGACAAGCGTTCCTGCAACGTCTTGTATTTCCTTGGCAAGGGGACAGCTAGCAATGATAAGGGAGATAACTAACAAGCAGCTTTCTACTCTGACAGCTTGCTACGTTCTTTGAGTACTGACAATGGTCTTCAAACTCGGATTTATTCTTCTACTGTGAAAATGTTCTACAGTAGGATCTTCAAAATTGTCTGCCTTCCATTAGTCCAATGGAAGGGCTTTTATAGAGCTAGTGCTCTCTTGCCAGGATAAGATCATCTGGCGCATCTAACTCTTGCTTGGTAGTTTTTTCATCCCCAGACCTCCATCATTAACCCCCAGAGTCAGGTATTCATGCAACAGCATGAGATTCAATGTAATAGTATCTTGCACAGGGTACTTGTTGCTATAATCATGCATGATCTATAAGCGTGCTGGCGGCGGTGCCAATACATGCCTCTATTTTTAGCGCATGATAAGTAATTCCTCAGTGGCCTTTCTATCAGGAATTTGCAGTGGCACTGGTGGTTTGCTAGTGCAAATTGATCACTTTCATTTAGATCCTTGGAGAAACTCATGTTCTTCAACCCAGCAGTTTGCCAGAGTATTCCAGATTAACCCTAGCTAATTGGGAACCAGTCATAATTGGAGATTTATTATATTCCTGGTTGTTCTGGAAATGGATGATCCAAATCTATTTTACTAAGGCTTCTCAGATCAATTAAACCTGCTAGAAATATATTGGAGGCTTCTTCAATTAATAGCTTGGAAAGCCGCCAAGATTGAAAGGTAGAACAAAGTCAGTATAATTCCTGACAATTATTATATTGAGTCTTATTAAAGTAGTCTTAAAAGCTATGATGACAAGCAAAAATACTTCAGCTTTAAAAAAATGAACTCATATTTAAGTGAAAATACCTCATGAAAACAAAATTGAAAATAACCCAAATATTGTAAGAAATATAAATTTGCTTATTTTTATTTTGTTTACATCTGAGTTATTTTTGCTTAAATCTGAGTTATTTTTGCTTAAATCTGAGTTCATTTTGTTTAAATCTTAAGTATTTTTGATTGTCACCATATCTTTTAAAACTACTGTATTGTTACCAGCTTACTTTACAGACATTCTTACTGGGATGAAGCTGTGACATGAAAGTTTAGCTCTGAAATAATCTTCAGACACTTGGATCAGGTGATTAATACAAGTAAAATTAATCTGTTGTAAAAAAATCAAAATCACTAAAATGAAATCTTCTAGCCATCTATCTCTCATTTAAACAAACATTTATTTAACTAATTCAGAATATGATCTCTTTAAAATGATACAGCCTACTTTACTTCAGCAAAGCCAAAATTTATCATAGTCTAAATATCCAAACATTTCTTCAGTATAATAAATTAATCCAAATAGTTATCCTATTATCAAACAATCTCTTATTCCACTTTGAATTTTAATCCACACATTGTGGAGTCATATAATCTATACATATAAGCTTCTTTGATATTTTGCAAGGTTTCTGCCACTAGTTTAAAAATCAAGTAATGAAATATAAAAGCATTAAATATTGTGTGGTCAACAATCTTATTTTTACATAATTTAGGCCACACTTAACTGTGTTCAACCTGCATTGTTTCAAAAATTCATGTTAGGGATTGTATTTAAGGATGACCCAAAAAAGCTTTTTATGGGGCAATCAACTTTAAATTTTCATGATACAGAGAAATTAATCCAATCTAATCCCCTATAACTTGAGCCCACTTGAAGTAACTTTACAGAAATATATCCAAATAAACAGAAAGACTTGGTTTTTACATGCAATTAGTCAAGTTGCAGCAGCAGAGTATTATTTAATGGCCCATCTTCAAGGAAATTCTCCAAGAAATAATAGAGAAGGGGCTGCATGGCTAAACCTTTCAAAATTTCTTCCTGTCTATTCCCAAAGTTTAAATTACTTATCAAGAATTAAATTTATTTCTCAGCATCCAAAATGTGCTCCTCCCAGGTCAATTAGATATTAGTGTCTCAATTCCTTATTTGGATCTCTCCTAAAATTTACTGAACCTTCAGGCCAAAACCTTCAACAGTAGTGTGAAAAATAAAGACATCATCAGTTGATTAAAATCCAGAGAAACCTGTTGCCATATCTGCTAGGTCTCATAACTCATGTGTGTAATCATTGCCTCAGGACACTTAACAGGTCTGCAAAGCCTAATTTACTATACAGTCATGGCAAATTAAAGAAGTCATGGGCCATCTTTAAGGAAGATGCTAAATTACAATTTACTAGAAAATCCTTGTCCAGTGTGATGAGTACACCCTATCTATGCATCAAAAAACAGACAGTGTCATATAGTACCTCATCACTTGGAAACAATCTTTCATCACATCCTAAAATAATCATCAAAGAAAGACAAATGCTTCTCACTCTCATTATCAATGGGTTAAGCCCCACTTCAGAAAATGGGTACCTATGGGCAAATGCATCTACATTAACAATTTCTACCAATTAATTTTAATAATAAGCAACCAAGAAACTATTGGGTCATGCAAGATACCTGAGGCCGCTTCCCAGTCTTGTGTAATGCCCAACAGTACTAAAATTCAATTAGGATGCTGCCAACATAAATCCAACAACAAAGGTTTTTTATGGGGGCTCTAGCTGGCCTAATTAGTCAATCTGGGAAAAGCTGGGGGATTTTAGACAAATGGGGCTTTGAGGTCCTATCAAATACCCACTGACAATCACTATTAGCCAAAAATCATTCAATTATCATGTACACAAGTTCAAAATACTAGAACACTTCTAAGTAAACTCTAAAAAGCCAATTGTAATAGTCATTCAGATTCAAAATAAACCCTCATGTTTGATTTATGATTTTTTGCTTATTTGAAGTTACTATTGTCTCCTTGTGGATACAGTGATAGATTTTCTCATAGCCAATCAGTGATTTTATAAAGCTTATCATCTCAATTCATCCCTATATTTAAATATTTGTACATGACTGACTTTGGGAATTTCTCCATTACACAGAAAGCAGATGCTTTTTTAGTAAGAATATGACAACATACAGGCTAGCCTTTTAGGGCCCTCTATGAGTGGTTGTATTCATGTCATAACTTTGAGTTTATATTGGCTCTTCCACATATTTCTTCACAATGAACAGTATACCTCTGACATACACATAAAAATAGTAATTTATGATTCTAAATATATACTAATGAGATAAAAAGCCCTCCATAACACACTATTTGTTTTAATTACTGAGTAATTACCTTGAAGGCTGAAGGAGATAATCAACTTTAACTAATATTTGATTGAGTTATATGCTCAAAACAAAGGTACCACCTCCACAATTACACCCAAAATTGTGCATCAGGAGCTCCTTGGCAAGCAAGGATGTGTTTAGACACACTAAGAAACTTCATCAACCCACAAGTTACATGACATCATTCAGCTTATGAGTTCTTTACTTATACATTTCACTTTCACCATATAATTTTCAAAAATATAATATCCTCTTTTAAAACTGTATGGAAATCTGGATAAAGGCTTTTTTATACCCACTTTATATGATATGTGGTACTTTATGTGTCCAGTAAGAATGATTTCTTGTACTTGTTTAAAGTGTACTATGCCCTTAAAAAGGTTAATTTTTAAAAAATCTATTAATTTTGATTGGCAACTTTGGGTGGGATCCATGAAGGTTGTGGTTATCTTACTGTTAACAATATATTATTGACCTTTATCATTTGATGTATCATTTTTCAAAACTTTGGCAAGGTTTAACTCCAGTTGGATCACTTTAGCACTCAACTCCTTGTTATCCTCTATCTATTTTTCCATAACCTACTCACTTTACTCTTTTAACAATTGTGGGAAATTTAATCCTTTTTCATGGCTACTATCTAACTCTGGAACAGCTTCCCCAAACCCACCATGAGCTTATAGGTGTTCCATGCAAAAATATGATTCACTTTAGCTAGCATTCCTTGTTTGGAGAATTGAAAGCAGAAAACTAAATATTCTTGCCTAACCTCTTTCAATCTCTCCTATGGATGGGTCATTGCCACCTTCAGATCTTCCCATGTGTTTTCCAATGTGCTCTGAGTACTTTCTTTTTATAAGGATATATACTACCTCAAAAGATCACAGTTTGGCTTTAATACAATTAAATAAAGGAATAAAAATAAACATTAGCTGAGTGGAAAGCAAAAAAATGTTGTGAGAATCAATTTTGTTTTTATATAAGTTCCCATTTTTTACCTTTGAGGGTATACTTTTCTGGAAGCCCCTCATGTTATGAAGCCCTACCAGGATTTTCACTTGATTATTGTTGAACCCTTGATCAATCAATTATTGCAACTCAACCAATTATAGAAGTTCTTAGATTGGGGAAGAGAACAGTTCAATTTGAAAGGACAAGAATAGGGATAAGATGTTGTTTATTGGAGAATATTGAAAATAATATACCATAGTGAGAAGCCACAAATTTACCAGAGAGTGGCACAGTGGTAGGTTCAATATAAGGTTGAGCCAGGAATAAATTTGAGCAAGGGATCAGTGTGTAAAATTGGCAATGCTCCTAATTAGGATATAGTGCCCATAATTTGACATAACTCTCAGATTGATCCATACTGGTTGTCATTTCTTGGGGCAACTCATTGAGCTCCCCCTGTGTATTGTGAGATACATTAGCAGGCGGGAGAGTAATATTGGTTGAAACACAATAATAATCCTCTTTACCAGGAACAAGCTCTCCTGACTTTTCAAGACCATTCTTGGTACCATCTTGAATCATCTAATTCTGTCAGGGACCGGCTGGAAGGGGAATGAATTCCCAATCTTATGGGCAAGGGCTCCTAGATTCAGTCCTGCTATTACAGATCCAATAGGAATTTTAACCATTACCAAGTGACTGAATTGCCCTAGGAAGGAAAATCTCTCCATCAGGGAGATAAACCTTCTTAGAAGATAAAATCCAACCAAATATTACAACATGTAAAAGGAAGCATTAGGTCTAACCAGGGAGACATCACTTCAGGTGGCAGATGGGTAGTGCAACCATAGTTAAATATTCTTCCCTAATGACCAGAGGGATACTTGAACCAACCATGAGCTAGCAATTCCTCTTGGTGGGACTCATTGGGGGAAGAATTATGCCAGTTGCTAGTGCAGGTAGGTCATTCTAAGGCAAGGACCAGTAGTGGAAGTAAGTTTAGACACCAGAATAGAAAAATTCCTTTTGTGGTTCTAAAGATGTGTCAAGATAAGTGTAAATACAAGAAGATAGTATAGAAGAAATAAACTTTTTTGCTAGAACAATTGAATTCAATGAGCCCAGCTCACTTAAATACCTAATTTTTAATCTGAAAACCATTGAGAGGAAACTTAAAGAAGGAGAGGATAAAAATACAGGGGTTTCCTAGTTTGTAACCAAGGAGAGGGAATGAAACCAGAGGTTTCTTAGGTGGCAACAAATTATAATTTGTAGTTGGGACAGAAAGAGGAAATAGAACTATGCTATGGGGATGAGTGGCGTAAGCAAGAGGTGTTTTGGGCTGTGTGGAGTTAACAAAGCGGTACTAGACAGTTTATGTTCATTGCTTAAGCGGCTGGACAAGTACGGCAACAACTGCAAAAATAGCCAATCAGAAGCAGAGATTATAGTAGTATTATTTCTAATTTTTTAATGTTGGTTATTCTCTGGGTGTATAAGAATGAATCAAATGATTATAATTTAGTACTCTAAGTTTGAATTTAGATTTGAAACCATTGTTAATTGATTCCTGAAGGTTCAGGGGTTGATCCCTGTGTAGGGCAAGGACTTTGAGATCAGTATACTTTTGAACATCTTTCTCACTTGTTTGTGCTTCTGTTTGGTGATTACAATACTCAAAATTGTTGATTTAGTCAGTGTTGTAACTGAGCTGCTTTAGCAGAGTTACAAGGGGGAAATATTTGGAAACTAGATAATATTCTTTACTGAGAGATATGTATTATATAGTCACTGTGAATTGTGAATAGCAGGAAAATGATAGTGTTGATCACACAGTGGGACAGTGAAGGGGGTGGATTGATCCTGGTAATGAGTCAAGCGCCAAAACAAGGTATCCACCATGGGGGCTCAACTTTTGTTCATGTTGTTGTTTTTAGAATTTTGAGTTGGCATCCTAACTTGGCTGTGGGTGACTGGATAATTGGGTTGCGGGTCAAAAACCCGCTTACTCAAAACCTTGTTGGCAGGTTGAGCCTGCTGTTTTGACATCATGGATTTTAGCCCTGAAAAATTCATAACCTGGACATATATACATTATGTATTTAAGTATTATCTCTTAGTTTGCAAAGATATCAAAATATTAGTTTTATCATCAATCCTTTCCCATAGCTTCTATAAGGAACCAGTTGATTAATCCTGAAAATATTAGTATCTCTACTTGAAACATTCAGCTATATACCAATCACATGATAAACAATATTTCCCCTTTACTTTTGGGCTTGATTAGTTACACCTTTTTCTTGAAAAACTCAAGGCACTTTAATCCCTAAAATTAGCCTCATATTAATTGAATTGCTGGTTCTCAATTGAAGATCCTGATTATTTAATCAATTTATCTGATACAGCAAGTCTCCATATCTGGTTTGATCATATTTGCCTTAATTTCTCACTAGTATGGCCTAGCAAATCTTGGGGGATTTTGCCTAGTCAACGTAAAACAAGTACTTATAATTATAATAGAGTAATATTTGGGTATCAAATTGATAATAGGAATTTTTAACAAAAGGTTAAGATCTTCATTATAGAAGCAAAAAATTGACTTTAATGCCAACACAAAGCTGTTTAATAAACTAGCAGACATGAAGGCCCCTAGCAAGAAATCAACTCACTTCAGGGTTTATTTAAGTCCAAAACATGACCAGATTTGGGGAAGAGACAGCAATAAAACCTGTTATGGTTTATTTGAGTGCCTTTCAATGTTTTTGGTATGACAAAGACCCTATTTGTTTTTGAAGTGCCAAATCTTAAAGCTTTAAAGAGCTCAGTATAAAGCGTGTCAAATGTGTTTTTAAAATTATTGTGTCCAACCAGAAATCAGAAGAGCATTAAAAAACCTGTGTACTATCCCCAAGACCCTTTTTTAAACATTGGTCAAGGTAAAAGTCTTTAAAGTTTGAGCTTATTTAAACAGATCAGGTACTCATTGGTCACACAATCTCTGCAGAAAGAATTAAGCCCAGCCCTCTCAAAATCAGATCCATCACAGATGTCCCCCACATACATCATCCAAGTGTGCACCTCTTTGGGAATGTTTATGTACAAAAATTCATCCCTAATCTTGGAAAGTTAATAGTAACCCCTACCATATTACTGGATACCAGGAAGCAGTATATTTTGACATCCATCAGTGGAAAAGCCTTTAAAATGCATTAACAGAGCTTTACTACAGTTAAATTATTATAGTTTCTGAACCATATTACTCAATAAAAACTCAGAAAAAGAATATCAGATAAAGAATCATGAGATACTTTAGGTGGTGACTGATAATGTGGATCCTTTCTGTAGCCCAGAAGTACCACAAATTAAAAGTTGTCAAACAGTTTATTAAAAATCACAATAAGAACATGCAGGCTATTGTCCTTTGCATGAGTAAGTGGTGCAGCTATATGAAGGGGACCAAACTTCTTATAAATAGATCCAAAATCAGTTGCAGAAATGCAGGATTGTCAAACGTTTATACCTAGATTCACCAACTTTATTGGGCCACTTTCATCCCTGGACAGCTTGCTTTTTATACTGTGTAATAAAAATATTCCAGCAAGCTGATGGATTCCGGCAAAAGGCATGACAGTACCACATTTTTCCAACAGATTCTAAATCTAAAGTGGTAAACTTATCAAATGCAAGCCCTTAAATTATTATAACATGTAATTTAACTTGAATTTCTATCATGAATGATGTGTCAAGTGCATGAGCCCTATCAGCTGGAGATGGTGTAAAAGCCTGGAAATGAGTTGGTCATGACAGATGCCTTCTTAAGACTGTAAATAAATCTATTAAAGGTGACAGTGATATAGACCAGCTGATCCCAGCTATACCTACACCCCAAAGCAACCTTTTATGAGGGGTTTAATTTCATACCTACCTTCAAGCTAAATATAATGAAAGCAAGGTTCTAACATGAACTATAAACAGAAGTTTCTTGACAGAGAGAAGGGAGAATATACCTTATTTTTTCATCACACAGAAGATGGTTATCATTTTACACTGATATACAAGCTTGGGTATACCTTGACCCTAACCTGTAAGCCTTTTTATAGCCTAAGGTCTGGTGACCACATTTGTACCAATTCATCATGGATCTCTCTTAAAGTTTTAGGCTGTCAAAAAATAAACCCATTTATCTAACCTCCCAAGTTAGATCTTCTCATGGGTGCCACCAAAACCTTTGAACTATGGGCTGGCAATATTTTTAGCCCTCAACAAAAGAAAAGAATCAAAAGAGATACTTTTCAGACCATTATCTACTTCACCTACTGGGATTCTACTTGAAAAACCACCAAATACACTACTGCCATCATAGCTTAGTGTATTTGAAAGAAATATTGGCCACTTGGCTGCATTAATTGACATATAAAGAATGGTGATAGGGGTCTCAATACTGGTATACTGGGCTAAAAACTCTCCCAAACAAGTATTGATCACCCCCTATCATCCAAAAAGCAGTGGATGCATAAAGGGCCAAAGAATTCCTTAGCCTGGCTTATTTCCAAGTTTTCACATGAGCATCCCAACACTGCTGGTATGGAATATCTGTCCATAGTTCTTGTTATCTAGTGGGTCATAATTAGCTATGGTACTGATTTAAGCCCCAGAGACCTAGTATTTATAACCCTGGATAGCTTTTTAGGGATTCTTTTAGGTGAACTGACCTCAACTATTCCTGATAAACCGCTCCTTGCAACCATCTCTTCCCTGAGATAATGGTGTGTTATGGATCATAAAACAGGCCAAGAGTGAATTATAAAGGGCTATCAAACTTCTTAAAGCAAACTATGCTATTACATGTCCTGGGTACACACTCAATCAATAACATACAAGGCTGAACCTGCAACCCTGTGAGGCTTTCAAATTAGCTATGGTCAGAGATAAACATACTCATTGATTGAAGGACACCAAGAGCAGCACCAAATAACTTCATCATAAAATTCTTTTGTATCTGGTACAGAATAAGCTACAGAAAAATTTATTCTGCATCTACCCAGATGCTCTACAGGCCTCTATATGCATTGAGTATACCAATGTGAGCCATAGGAAAGGGGGATGTTTCAAACAGAATATCACTTCAGTTGCCAATGTATCTTGAAATACATGGAGGGAGCTCATAAGACTACCATATGCCACACTTTTTGGTATCCTATTGGCTCTATTCTGCAGTTTAAGAACACTACAATTCTCTAATTTGTTTTTATTAATCATCTATTTTATGTCCCTTCATTGAAATTCTTTCCCCCAGCACGCATAATAGCTATAGTCAGTTTAGCTGAAATAGAGTTATGTATAAATAAATATTTTAAAAATACTGTTGTCAAATATATACTTATTGGAAGTATATAAAACAAAATAAAGGGGGATAAGAAAGAGAATGGTGTTTTTTTATTCCAAAGAAGAATGTTATACAGTATCACGATAGGCCGTATGTGACCATGTATTTTGTGGCAGTCATGGGGCTTTTATGAGTAGGGTTCACTGTAGGATTTGAAACGTATAACTCTCATACAGTATGGGGTGTAGCAATAGTGCCACCAAATGCTCGACAGTCTAGTCAATTCGCAAAGAAATGGTTTCCACGAGGGAGCAATAAAAGATGTTATGAAACTGTTTCAGTATACTGGACATGATCTTTATATTTTGTTCACGTTATTGGAAGGGCAACGGTATTTATTAGAGAAGACAAAGCGCATTGTATAACTGATCTGCAAATAACTTAGTCATAGGAACTAGGCGATAGATCTTCTAGACAAGTTTTTAAACGATGTAAAGCTTGGTCGGGTGGTAAGACGGAGGCATGATATTTAAAGAAGGAAAATGGTTCTAGCATTTGTATATTTGAGGATGCTGGGTTTTCCCCTGGTAATAAATGAATGGGGTTTAACTTGGCCGAGAAAGAAACAATAGCGGTATACAGGCTTGTTATTGGTCAATAATATTTATGCCACTGACACTTTTTTCAATTTGATAAAGAGAGTTAGTATCAGAAGGGGATTTTTGAGGGTTTCTAGAGAAGTATGGCTCGAGACCTTAAGAAAACCACAGGCTGGGACTAAAGCCAACAATATTTATTATAAATTAAAAGCAAAACTAATCACTAAGATTTAAACGCAGATAGAATGGATGGTTGATTGAAGCGTATGTTAGGATTATTTTTAATAGTGGTTAGTACTGGAGGAGCGAGAATCTCTTCAGAAAAGATATACCCCTGGCATTGGAGGGAGTCAAAGTCAGCTTTAATGTTGATATCGAGCATCCGGAATTAGGGGTGGTTGAGGAGTGGGATGCTGAGAGGGTGAAGCCACTAGCAAGCATCTCGTCAAACTGGGTGGTGCGGATCAACCCAACCAGTTCTTCAGGAAGGACACTCTCCACCGTGTGGTGATGGTGGGAGATGGAACGGCGCCCACTGGGATGGCTGGCGTAAAGCGGAGTGTGCAACTTGCTCATTTCTGAATTTTCTTTAGTTGTTACCTTTTATAGTTCATCGCTGAGTTGAAAGCCCTTTCTCCTGACTCGGATAAATGTGTGTAACAGACAGCTCTAGAACCAGGGTTCCTGGAAACCCAGCCCACCCCTGAGATCGCCATATCACTAGATATTATGTTCAGCTGATTTCCTCTCCTGTTTTATTGTAAAGTTCTATTTGCATGTGTAGGATTGCTTGGCGTTGTATAAATCCAACAGGTATCTACCAGGTTAGTGCTATACCTATTTGCGAGCATGAAAGGTGGGATGCCGAAAGCGTTGTTCTCCAGGCCCCTGAACAAAAGTAGATGGAGCCCAATTTTAGACAGCAATAAGCAAAACAGGTTTTGATAATTGGTAGGGTAACAGTCTTATTTGAAAATAAATAAACTTTGTTTCAATTATCCTGGCCTCCAATTGGCTACTGGTGCCGTTATCGATTTTTTATTATTCGCTAGATGTGATTTGAATTAAGAAACATTTTAGCTGAAATTAGAAGTTTACAAAGTGGAATCAACTTTTTACACTCGCCATTTCACTTCCAACATCCCCAGAAATGATTGGCTGGACCAAAATCTTTTAGAGCATGTATCTAGCAATTTAAATTTCAAACTGTGCATTTTTCATCTCCTTTTATTCAGCACTCCTAGCAAGCTGAACCTGATCTCGACATCAATGTCAAGGATGCCATATGCAGATGTAACCCCTGAAGCCTAGATTGGTAATAGCTTGGTTGGATGCCCTAAAACATAGACCAGTTGTTTGCAGCAATGTATAAGAATTTACCAAGTTTGGACCAACCTGGGTTCTATCTTGTCAAGCCTTTCCCTTCAAAGACTTCCTAAACACCCAATCTGGACGGTTCGTTGACACCAACAGTTTCTTTACCCTCATTCAGTACAGAGGTTGATACTTACTGGTGAAATAAATGACCCAATTTATAATTATCATTTTATGAATGATCACCATAAACAAACATCTAGGCCGCCCGATTCAATTAACCTGCCAATCTATACGGCCCAGTCCATCCAAAAGAGATCAACGTTCAACATCAACTCTGCCAAGTAGCCCGTCACCGAGGTTTATGGAGTTGATCCACATCACCCTTTCAGCCTCAACCGTTTTCTATGTTTCCAAAAGAGAAGTGGCCATTAAAGGCTACATTATAGCTAAAGATTATAGCCTACAAATACCAATTTCGTCGTAGTGATAAACCAATAAACCTTTTTGAATATCTCACCATACTCAATCACTTCAATCCAAAAATTATAGATGTCTAAGCCTGCACCCCAAGAGAAATCCCCATAACTTTCTTTAAATAACGGTATCCCTCCAAATGAAGCATTCAAAAGCCCCTGTAGGCATAGAATCATCATGCAATTCTAAAACTCGATATAAAAACAAATAGTAAACCATATGGTTATAAACCAGCCATATTATCAAGCCTATTCAATACGCTAACAGTATATATTTATAAAGAAACCTTTAAATGATCTTCTTAAGCCCCATAATTCTGAATCAATATAGATCAACTGGATTTTTTTGGATTATAAGGTCCTGATCCAACCAGCCATCACAGATGCTACAGCAGAGAGGCAAAAGCTACAATAACATCTCTTTCTTCTGGTCTAAAGCCTATACGAAATGCTACTCTTTGGGTGCCTATGACCCTAGTTTAAACCCAACAAGTTCAAGGTTATACTGTGATACCTTTCCTTAAGTATAAAGTACACTATTCACCCTTACTATAGTTAAACTTAAATAGACTCATCAATCTTCAATCCTAACTTATAATGTAAGGTGAACCAGTTTAAACCTTTGCACAGCAGATCCCTGTTTAATACGCTAAATCCAGTTACTGCAACTTTTTGTGTGGAATATTTAAATAGACTTTGCCAATGAAACACCAGTTTAAGGGGAAAGTTATACATTAGGATGTGGTAGCTTAAAGGTTTATTGGCTTCTATGAGTGCCTTATGAAATACTTGAGCACCAAGAAAGGTACAACAGAGTAGGTCTTTTCAGCATATCCCTTAGGATCCTTAACTATTTATAATCAGGTCATAATGGCAAGTATGCAAGTGAATAAAACATATGAACAATATATATTGGTTTAAGTAGAAAAAGAGGGGATCGAGATTGATCAGAAGTAATAAAAGACGATAGGCACTGGCTAGATAATATGTCAAAGAGCCAAATATGGCATAGGCAGCAGTGATAGTATCTTGGTAGAGAGATAAATGGACACCATCAGACATAAGAGCAACAATTATCACAAATGAACGATAGATTTAATGAAAAAGACGTGCTGGAGTATATCAACAAAATCCCCAACTTATAGAGAGGACATAGAAATGGTAGCAGGAGCAGGTAGCAACAACTGATTTCTTAAAAATGATCATAATGAAGGGGATACAAGCAGGGATTTGTGTCTCTTCTGGTAGAGAGGACAACATATCTTAGGAAGTCAATCAATCCCTAACTGCCTCTATAGAGAGCAATGGTAGCTATTAATAACTTGGCTTCAATATTTGAACTTTCAGGTGAATTAAAAAAGAATATTTCTAAAGCTCAACTATCTGTCAAGGGCTAAAAAGATTATGGTAGCCAATAAAAGAAATTTTTTATATAGAGACTAAAAGCCTGGTAAAGGAACCAACCAATATTATCTGTCTAGCTGTAAATTGAGAGCTCTTCTATATAAAACTCTATCTATAAAAAGCTGATATAAAAGTTCAAAAATACTTTACCTATTAGAAGCTAATTTAAAGACAAAGTGTCAGGAGTGACAATCTTCTCCCCCCTGAAACCCAGGCCCAAAAGCGGGTTCAAACCATGGCCCTGACCACCCACAGGCTGCCAGCCCTAGGGACCAAAGAATTGGCCATGTTTTATTAGGATTGAGCCCCTTCAAGCTGAGGCCGCACATACCTTCCAAGATAAGAATACCAGCCAAAACTTGAAAAACTATAGCGCCTGATGGAAGGCTAGACAAATTGCCTAATGGAGGAGGGAAAATTCCTACCGTTAGCTTCATGAGCTTAAATTCTACCCTGGTGGCTAATCAAGATTCACCACCTGAAAAAATTGCGTACCTGAAGGCTGCCCCATGACTAAAGCTCAAGACCAGAAGAGTCAAGCAACCCTTACTGAGAATCCAGCCAATGAGCAACCTCCCTGTGATAGTATCATTTGCCGCTCTAAAATCTGGGTGTCCTGGTCATCTGATCCCATAATTTCTGATTCTATGATGAACCTCACATGGTAAATGTAAAATTTGGTAACAGGTTACTATATAGACCTGTGGGCCCCGCGCTAAGACTTTTTGGCATTTTTAAATAAAAAGGTTATGAGACATTGGTTTTCCCAAGTGCTGCCCTATTTTATCTTTACTATTTATCAGTTCAGCTCAAGATCCTCTGGCCTGCCCTCTGCTTGCAGTTCATTGTCTGCCAGGCACCCCATTTGGTCCTGTTCACTTTACAGAGTACCTGTTAAAGCCTGAATACAGATAATATACTCTTGATAAGAGACTGGAGTGAACTCCTTTGGCCCGTGTAAAATTGTTGACTAGATATAATGGACAATGTCCTTGATACAAAAATGAGCCCAGACTATTCAGAGATGATTATAACTCTTGGTCTGCATACCAGTTAGACATGAAACCACTAATCACTCCTAGACTGATGCCCACATCCTCTCCTGAGATTCCCCTGGACCATACAAATAAGCGGTTTGGGATAGTGTACATCACCATCACTTGGGTGATTGACACTATAATCTTGGCCGCTGGGCCATGGTCCTGGGTAGGGAAATCAATGTCTACCTTATTAAGTTAGCGTCAATCTTGTGGTGGGCTCTGCTTGCAAAACCTGTGGCCCATATGTTCCCAGAAAACAACAGGCTGGTTGCCCAAGGTTGGATTCCTGACACACAGACCCAAGGTCTGTGCTCTTGCAAAATCAGGCATAATAAGCTTAATAGAATCTCAGTAATTAAGTATGTATGCATTTTGGGGTTCAAAAAGAAGAAATTACAACATTGTCAAAGCAGCAGGGTCAACCCCTGGCAAGTTTCTACACTAGAGATCATGTACCACTCAAACTGTGATGAAAATAGAAAGACAGTAGGAAGCAGTCCCATACGGTGGGGAATCACCACCAAAATCCACATGAAGCTGATGATTAAGCACCAACAAAGCTTCAAATACTGTCTGGTAAAATTTCCAAAAGATGCACTAGGATTAAGCAAAATGATTAACCCTAACCAAAAAAAAACCTAAATAAATTTCCTGGGAGAGAATCAGGGTGTCTTCTGCATAGAATTTGGGAAATTGAGAGTGAGCAAGTGTCTCAGCTTCAGATACAGTAGGGAAAACTCCAAGATTCTGTGGGATTGGATTAACATTGGGAGGAGACAACAAAAAAGTGCCAACAGCAGGACCCCATCTTCCAGTGATAACTTGACTTAGAATTGAATTATAAGGAACATAGCACAGCAGGCCAACTAAAGGATGTATGATAGAATAAAGTTAGACCAGTAGAACACTTGATTTTTTTGAGTAAAAAGTTTAGGCAGGACTCAACTCTTAAGAGTTGAACCGTGAAAATTTTCTCATATATATCAAAATTTGACTAAGCAGTACCACCTGGATCCTTGGCTCCTATTTATTCTGCATTGTCTAGAGAGTACCTTGTCCAGTTTTCAACTAACCCTTGTGTGATCAATTTCTAACAACTGTTCTTATAAATAAGGTTGTATTGAGTGACTCTCAGATTACATTGATTTATCAGTGTCAGCTTGCAAGGGGGAATCAAATCCAAATGACAAACTGGTGAGGCAGTATCCCATTTTTGATCAACTGTCTTATCTAAATATTTCAAATCAGTTAATTTGGTTAACAGCCTTTCATCTTTTGATCTTTACAACTTGGGCAGATAATTCTTGGCATTATGGAACCTACTGTGGCACAAACTAACTTCCCACTAATCCAAGCCAAATGCAAACTTCAACTTGAATTCCCAATCAAGACAACATGACCAAATGACAATTATGTACAGTGGATAGCTTGATTTGGTGCTTGACTCATGGCAAGGATCTATCTGCTCCCTGTTCAATCTAATCAATTGATTGTCATGACCATGTTTCTCTTAAAGATTTCTCTCAAACTATAGAAGTCATATATCTCATAAAGATAACCGCCTAGTTCCAAAATATAACCCCCTTGTAAATTTCAGTGCAGCACAGTTTCATCATTGCTAGAACAGGTAGGGTTTCCATCCCACCTTCCCTTTAAAAATTCTTCCTCCTCCCTATACTTGCTGTGGTCAACATATATATATAATAATCATGACGGGGCTCTCTTTGGATCAGAAACCTACAAGCCAGGAACTAAAGCCTGAAGGATACATCCTTTAACATAACATGATAATTCCATTTCCACCCAAATGCCTTTTCTGGGAAAGGATTCTTCCAGTCTCCTTCATCTACTCCTTGAACCAACAATGAAAGCAATGCTCCTGCACACATGGCCCAGCAACTTCACAGTGTCCCCTTGTAGTTGCGTGCAGGAGCCAACAACAACGCCACAGAAAGGATCCAGTCCTTCCCAAAACAAGTTAGCAAAGCTGGAATTGAGAAAGAGTTATTGTTGTAACTGTGCTGTTTTAGAAGAGTTACAAGGGGAAAAATATTTAGAAGCTAGATAATAATCTTTATTGGGAGATAGTGATTTAATAGTTCATGTAAATCAATGGATAACAGGAACATGATTGGTGATAACACAGTTGGATAGAAGAAGGGGGTAGCTTGATCCTGATAATGAGTCAAGCGCCAAAACAAGGTATCCACTGTAGAGGATCATCATCTGTTCATGTTGTTGGATTTGGTAATTCAAGTTGACTTCCTAGTCTGGCTTTGAGTGGCCAGATAATTGGATTGTGGTTCACAAACCTGCTTGGTTGGAACCTTGCTGGCGGGTTGAGCCTGCAGTTTTGACACCCCCAACTGAAGGTTGGCCTCCTCTGGGGGCAGGTTGTCAGGGAGGTTATCATGAGCCCGGGCGCCGTATTGAACTAGTTGTTGTTCTGTCTCTGGTAGGGCGGTCTCTGGTTGTTTCTGTCTTGCTTTGCAGGGTTGTAGGCAATCATGGTGTAGGGTTTTGTCTTGTTTACGTTTGCCAAGCCCTTACACAAGGTAAGTGTTATTGTTGTTTACCTTTAGAATGATTGCTGGCCCCACTTTTTCAGGTTGTAATTTGCTCTTGTCAACATTCATGACCCATACTTTGTCCTCAACTTCATGTCTATTGTGGATGGGGACAAATGTTTTTTGCAGACGTTCATTCTTTTTGGCTGTTTGCCTGCAATTAGCCTCCATTACTTGAGGGTCTGAGCAAGGGGGGACTTCACTTTTATTTCCAGTTTGGGTCCTGTCAATGCTTGAATGATATTTGGCTGTGTGCCATATACCAGTTCAAATAAAAAAATTTGGTGGATCTGTTCACTTGGGCTTGACACACAATTAATGCAGTCTGTAGCTGCTTATGCCAGTCTTAAGGTCTCCCAGCGGTGAGTTTGGCTAAGGCTTGCACGAGGCTATCATTAAGCCGCTCTACTTGTCCATTGGCCTGTGGGTGGTATGGTGTTGTTACGGTGTGTTTGACCCCATTCTTGGTGAGGTATAAATTGGTGTTTTTGGAGGTTAACTCTTTGCCTCCATTGGTTACCAGGAGCTCTGGCTTTCCGAACTTACTGATTATTTCTTTGCCAATAAATTTTTGAACACCATTGCCAGTGTGTGCCTTTACTTCTTGGGCTACTGGCCATCTTTCTGCAAAGTCAATGGCGGTGATGATGTATTTCTTGTCATTGTGTTTCCCTGGCATGAGGCCAATAATTTCAAGAGCTCATACTTTGAAAGGTAGTTGTTTTTAGATGGGAAGTACTGACTTTGGCGGGGTTTTGCTTTTGGCATCTTTTTGCACACCTCACATTGGTCTAGGACTTCCTGGACATTGCGGTATAAGGTTGGCCACAAGGCTTTATGTTCTAGGAACTCATATAGATTTCTGCTCTTGGTATGTCCAAGGTCTCTGTGATAGCAAAGGATAGTGTTGACTTGCTGATGTGTGGGGATGTAGGGAATGGTTGTGCTGTCAGTATTTTTCTGTGAAGAGTCCCATATACATCAACAAAGAGATGCTCATTCTTGATGACTGTTTCTTTGGTTATGTTGGTAGTGCCAGGGGGGAACCCTTTGTCTTTTGTTTGTAACACCAGGAGAGGCCAGTCTGGGTTAAGCCCATTCTCTCCTACTAAAGCACAGAAATACAGACAGGACAGGGCATCTGCCATGGCAAGCTTGGCCTCAGGCTTGTACTGGATGAGCATGTTAAATCTCTCCAATAGTTCTATCCACCGCGCTTGGCGGCGTGACAGATTTGCTTGAGTCTTGAAATAGATGAGTGACTTGTGATTGATTAATGCTGTTAATTCTTCCTGGCGTTCTAGGTAGCAACACCATTTGACTAGGAAGTGCACAATAGCCAGCAGTTCCTTGTTGTGGATAGGGTATTGACACTTGCCATCTTTCAACCTCTGCAATTTTTAGGCTACGGGCAGGAAGTCACTGTTATTGTTTTTTATTTGTAGTACTCCCCTAATGTATGCCTCTGAGGCATTGGTTTCCATCTAGTATTCCTCGTCATGTTTGGGGTATTGTAGGATGGGAGCTGTTGTGAGCTTCTCTTTGAGGCGTCTAAAACAGAGGTCAGGTTGGGAAGTCCACACAAATGTGGACTTGGCGCCTGTTATGACAGATAAGGGGGCAGTCAGAACGCCACAGTCAGGTATGAAGCAATTGTACATAGGCCACCATTCCCAAGAAGGTGCAGAGTTCCAACTTATCCTTGGGTGGTGGCATCTTACAGATGGCCTGTATCTTTTGACTGTTGGGTTTGATGCTGTCCTTTGAGACTATATGCCCCAGGAAGGGTAGTTGCTCACGGAAGAATTGGCACTTGGAGGGCTTGGCCAACAGTTTGTGTCATGCCAAGGTTGCAAAAGACTGCTTCCAGATCTTTGTGGTGCTGTTCCACCAAGGGGCTGTAGACAATAATGTTGTCTAGGTACACTAGGGCGTGTTTGTCTATGTGGGGTGCAAATACTTTGTTCATGAAGGTTACAAAGGTGGACGGGGCATTGGTCATGCCAAAGTTGAGCACCACACATTTACAGGAGCTATATTTAGTGTGGAAGGCCATTTTGGGAATGTATTCCTCCTTGATAAAAATCTGATTATAGCCTGCAGTTAGATCAATCTTGGAGAAGAAAGTGGCTCCTGATAAGGCATTGAAGAGGTTGTCAATCAGTGGTAGAGTGTAATGGTTCTTAATGGTAACTTTGTTTAGGGCACAGTAGTCTGTGACCAGGCGTAAGGTACCGTCTTTCTTAGCCACAAAGAATATGGTGGCCCCAAAGGGAGATTGTGAGGGGCAGATAAGTCCTTTTTCCAATGCCTCCTTGAGGTAGGAGCGTAAGGTGTTGTCTTCATTTGGGGTCAGCCTGTATATAGGGCGTGCCTTGGGTACAGTCCCCTTGAGTTGGATAGAGTGCTGAATATGCTTCTCAGGGGGCAGCCCAGGTAACACTTCCTTAAAGATTTCTGTGTGGCGGGCCACAATGTTGCGGTCCTGAGGCGTGGAGGTATCATGGTGGTCTTTGAAGTGTATAATCTTGTACTGGCAGGAGTCCCAGTCAATTGACTTAAATCTTTCTTCTTGTCCTGGGTCTCTGTGATGCGCACAAATACGTGGTTGCAGAGCAGTTGGTCTACGGAGTCAGGGCAGACGTGGTGGTTGACACCTTCACGTTTGACGGTCAACACTGAGGTTGCCCAGTCTACCTGAGGATTGTTCTTTAGTAACCAGTCTAGTCCCAGTACAATGTCAAACTTAGGAAAGTCAATGACGGGACCTTGGATGGTGGGATGAAGGTTCTCAAGCATGATGAAGAAGGGGGCAGTTTGCTTTGTCACAGCAATGTGGTGTTCATCAGCCAGGACCAAGTTTTTAATCTGCAAAGGACTAGTGGGCAGCTTGAACTTATCCACAAAGCTACTGTTGACTAAGGTTTGGTCTGCGCCTGAGTCCAAGAGTGCTGAGCCTGATTAACTGCAAAAGCAGAAATGATAGGACATCAATTTATTGGGATGTCTGGCAATGGTGCACAATACCGGGTCTTCCGAGGGCACCTGGATCATTGGGCATTGGTCCACGTCCTCAGGTCGGTATTCATTGTTGGGCAAGTCAGGAGTTGCATGAGGAGAGCTTGGCTTGCTTAGTGCTCTCCCCAGGCTTTTCCCTCATCTTGGTTGCCTTGTGTGGCGGTGACACAGAAATGGTACAGTTTGACTGGCCATTGTTTCCATTTCCATGTCCATTGGAACCTATGGGCTTGTGGTTGGCGTTATTCCCTTTGCCTCCAGGAGGTGATTGAGAGGAGCGCCTGCCTGGATGGGAATCCTTGGGTCTTTCTTGTTTCCCAGTTTGTGCCTTGTGCAGTATGTTGGATGTCTGTTCTGTTTTTTCCGCTTCACAGTATAGGCTTTGCAGGTTGGTCACCTGGTCCAGGTTCACATGTCTTGTCACGTGCAACTTGAGAGCGTTGTAGTACATGAGGTGTGTGGTTGGGGTGTCAAAGGCCATATTGGATGGTGCACAAAGGCAGATTTCCTTGTAGGCGCAAGTTATTTCTTTTACAGTGCCTGTCTGGGCAGGTTCTTTACTTGGTGAATGATCATGAGCGCTGTGTCCTTTAGCACAAATCTTGCCAGGAAGTCTTGCTTAAAGGTATCCCAGTTCTTGTCTGTGTGATCTTCATGCCACTTGTTGCACCAGGTGCCAGCATCATGGGTCAGGCAAATGGAAATATCTACAATCCAAAATTGCTGTGAGCATTCCATCTGAGCTAGCTTGCTCTGGGCGGACTGGATCCATGTGGTGGTGTTGTTGTTGTTGGCCCCAGAAAAAGGTTCCAAGATGGCGCTTCATAGTCTTTGGGCTACATAGGCGGGCATGGTAGTTTTGTCAGCTGGTTGCAGCATTGCTGGCAGAGCTTTGAAGAAACCTTGTGCAGACATGGTGTTGAAGGTGGGTAGCGGGATCACCATGTTTTGGTATAGGACAAAAACCATCTGGTATTGCGGTACCAGGAGTGTACAGAGTCCAGTTGCGCAGGAAGCCAGACATAACTCTGTCAAGGATTTGTTGGCTGCAGTGTGTGCAGGCAACAGGTAGAATTTTTCAAGATAAGGTAGGATGGAGAGCCTACCTGTGCTAAAAATGTTGTAACTGTACTGTTTTAGCAGAGTTACAAGGGGAAAAATATTTAGAAGCTAGATAATAATCTTTATTGGGAGATAGTGATTATATAGTTCATGTGAATCAATGGATAACAGGAACATGATTGGTGATCACATGGTTGGATGGAAGAAGGGGGTGGCTTGATCCTGATAATGAGTCAAGCGCCAAAACAAGGTATCCACTGTAGAGGATCATCATCTGTTCATGTTGTTGGATTTGGTAATTTGAGTTGACTTCCTAGTCTGGCTTTGAGTGACCAGATAATTGGACTGCGGGTCACAAACCCGCTTGGTTAGAACCTTGCTGGCGGGTTGAGCCTGCAGTTTTGACATTATCAAGATCCTAAAAATGGTTGTGCTTAAACACTCTCTTTTAGATGGCTTTTGATAATACTGCCACACATCTTATGTAATACAATGTGCTCAAACCTCATGTGATGGGACACATCAACTTGGACAAAGTGACCAAACTCCAAAGCTGGTATTTTTAAGCAGAGAAAGCCCATAATGGGCTCCATAAGGCACAGGCTGGGAAGAGAGAGATCCAAAGACTCCATCCCCAGGGTGTTCCAGTTACTCTCCTCCTAACAACAACAGCAACATTAAGCCTCAAGCACTCAGTACTCATCATAACAGAAGTAATGGTCAGTCCAACCCCACACATTTCAGAATCACCCTACCCAAGGCAAACAGGATGAGAGAAAGTATGGGAGAGCAATAAGCAAGCCAAGCTTTCTCTGGCAACCATCAGCCTTTCCAATGATGAATGTTGACTTGAGATTTCGATTGATGTCCAATGACCCAGGTATTTTCAAGAAACTAAGTGCTCTATGTGATTTTAAGAAACTCAAGTAAACTTATGTCTTACCCTTTCTGTTTTTGAAGCTACACAGGGTCAGCGCTCTTAGACTCAGGTGTGATTGTACCCTAGTCAACACCAACGTTGTGAGAAAGTTCAAGTTAGCTACTAATCCTTTGCAGATTAGAAGTGTGGTTTTAGCTGATGAGCACCATATAGTAGTTACTTGGGAGACTGCCCCTGTATACATTCCCCTAAAAAATCTTCACTCCACCATCCAAGGACCAGTCATCAACTTTCCCAAGTTTGACGTGGAACTTGGCTTTGGCTGGCTAATATGGAACAACCACCATTTGACTGGGTAACTTCAGTATTGATTATTAAACAGAAAGAAAGTTGATTATTAGATATACATGATATAATAAACCAACTACTAAGGGAGCATGTGTTTGTATGTATAACTGAGACCAAGGAAGAAAAGGAGACCCTTGAGCTATTAACTAGTATTCCTGCCAGTACAAGGTTATCCACTTCAATAAAATTAGGACACTATCACACCCAAAGATCAGGATATAGTTTCATGGCTTCACAATTACTTTGAGGAGACCTTGTCAGGACTACCTCCTGACAAACACATCCAGAACTACATACATTTAAAGAGTGCTTTACCTAAGGTAAAATCCATCTACTGCCTCACTTCAAAAAAAATAAGATGCTTTTGTGCTTACCTTAAAGAAGCCTTAGAGAAGGGGAACATGAGACTTTTTAATCACTTTTTTTGGAGAAGCTGTGATCTTTTTAACCAAGAAGTGTGGTTCTTACAACTAGTCACTGATTCCAGAGGTCAAAACAAGATTATCATACAGAATTGATATATGTTACCTATGATTGACGGCCACTTTGATGAACTTGAAGGCACCACTGATTTCCAAGATTGACCTGATGGCCAGCTACAATTAAATATGTATCAAATAAGAAGACGTTCCCAAGAAAGCCTTATGAAAAATATGGCTCATATGAATTTATTTTCTTCAGCTTTGGAAAGACTAATGTGCCATCCAAATATGTGACCTTTATTAGCTAAAGCCTTCTGCCTGAAAGTTGAGAAACATGCCTTGGTCCTCTTGGAAGGCATAATTGTGTATAGCCTCAATAAAGAACAACACTACAAAGATCTGGAAGCTGTCTTGGCTGTCTTGGCCTAATACAAGCTCCCAGATAAACCATCCAAGTGCCAATTTTTCCCCAAGAAGATACTCTTCCTGGGCCATGCTGTGTAAAAATACAGAATCAAACAAGGCACCCAGAAAGTGCAGGCCATCTATAAGATGCCACCCCCAAGGATAAGAACAAATTAAAGATATTTCTAGGAATGATTGCCTATGTTCAACAATTCATAACCAACTTTAACGTACTTACTACTCCCCTATCAATAATATCAGGGGCTAAATACAAAGTTGTATGGGCCCCACATTGAGACCCATGTTTTTTGGCAACCAAAAGAGAAAGTTGTTATAGCACCCATATTACAGTACCCTAGATGTGATTGAGAATACCAGGTAGAAGCTGATACCTCTGATGCCTCCTTAGGCAGGGTACTCTGAATCAAGACAAAACAAGCCAATTACCTGTATGCTGCTAATGTTTCCAACAACTGACTCAAAATAAATTCTTCTATGCCATCCACAAAAAGAAACTGATTGACATGGTGCACTTCCCTCCCAAGTGGAAGTGCTACCTTGTGTAGCAGGAGAAGCTCACTGCATTCAGCAATCATAAATCACTCATATGATTCAAGACCCAGATTGATTCTCACTCAGGCTTGCACAGTGAATGATCTTATGGAAATTGACCATGATAATACTGTACCAACCCAGCTCAAAACTCATTACAGCTGATGCCCTATCCTGCCTTTACGTCTGAGCCTCCAGAAGACAGAAATAGTGCACCCTGATTAGACCCTCCTGTTTTCTGAATTGAGGATAAAGGGTTTCTGCTGGGCACTACAGATACCACATTTGATAAAGTAATCAATACTGGGCACCACTTTGCTGATGCATATGATACCCTATACCAAGAAATTCTGGACAGGACAGTTATCTCCTATACCCTAACTCATCAGAGTGGACACCACCCCTTGTAACCACCCAGATCTAGGGCACAACATTTAGAAATCTTTCCAAGCTCTTGAGATTCAAGGCTGGGTAGCCCATATTATATTTCAATGCCCATGAAGCCTTGGAACAGGGCAAGGTTGGCAGAAATATATTGGAATAAACACTCCTCCTAAAACAGTTCTGCTAACCTAAATCTAAATGTTCAGGGTGTGAGTGCTGGATATTGTAGCCCCATGACCAACAAGGCCAACAGCAATAAGTATATCTT
The DNA here is from genome assembly GCA_014839935.2 of Entomophthora muscae. Taxonomy (NCBI): domain Eukaryota; kingdom Fungi; phylum Entomophthoromycota; class Entomophthoromycetes; order Entomophthorales; family Entomophthoraceae; genus Entomophthora; species Entomophthora muscae. The sequence goes on along the minus strand of QTSX02005881.1, from coordinate 67,038 downwards.
TGCTGCCATCAAATTTGCCACTAGATGGCTGGTGGCTCAATCAGTCAACCCCCATACTGGTAATGATGTACACTGTTTATAGGCAAGGAAGTTTTCAGCAAGTTTGAAATGCCAGAGCTATCAATTCCAGATGTTGGCAAGGAACTCAGGTCTGACAATACAGACGTCTACTCAAACAAGCAAGGAGTGATTTACCTGGTAACCACACTGTACTATCCCCAGGCAAGTGGCAGGATATAACAGCTAAATAGCAGCTTGGTGAAAGCTCTTGCTAAGCTTACTACCAATACCCCTGAAGATTGGCCAAAGCAATTACCTACAGCCCTTTGTGTATGATGTACTGGAGTGAACATATCCACTGGAAAGAGTTGTTTTGAATTATTTTACAGCACACAGCCCTAAATAATTTGAGCCCTGGCAGGGTCCAAACATGAAATTCTTAAAAGGGTACCACTTAGTGATAAAACAAACATCTACCTTGCCAACCATGACTAAGAGGCTTTGGAAGTCAAGCAGCTGTAAAACATAGCAGTCCCCCAGAGACAAGCACAAAGTGGTGACAAATTCTGTGTGATGTAAACCAATTTGAGCAAACTAAAACCTGAAAAGATGGGTCTTGTCATTGTGATAAGGGTAAACAATAACTATAGTATCTGGTTTAAGGATTGGGCAAATGATTACAGGGCAAGGTTTTATGCCACAACTGACTTCAAACATGCAAAGCACAAAAAAGCAGCAAGAAGCAGTACTACCCACAATCAAACATCAGCTGGTAGAATATGAAGCTTGTTTGCAAGATAACCTTTCTGTGGACCTGCTTCTGAGAAGGCTGATACTCAGAAGGCGTTAAAAGACTGTGAGCTTGACCCCTGGCAAGGCTTTGCATAAAATACCCCTTGTCTCTTGATTCATCTATCCAAGAATGTGAATCTAGAAGCAGAAGTTAACTCAAATTGCCAAACAAGGAAACAGATAATGCTGGTAATAAAAATCCAGGACAGACTTGATTTAGTTCCTAACTCATTAACAGGATCAAGCATCCCCCTACCCATCAAACAATTAGTCAGCAGGTATCTTGCTCCTGCTAAAAAAACTAACTAAACTATATAATATCCCATTTAACTTAAAGGTATGATCTAGCTTCAATAATTTTTCCCATATAACTCTGCTAATACAGCACGGTTACAGCACTGGGTTGTTTAGGATATCTATATGCTAACTAAAAGACAATGGTATATATGATATTATTGATACATCTGACCAATATAGAGAGCAATATTATACTCTTGGTTAGCCTTTCAGGATTAAGAGATTGCTTTTAAATATCTTAAGCAAAAATGAATGGTCATAGGTTTGTTTGAAGTTGGTTTTTATTATGGTAATTTGATTTATACATCAGCATTATATAATCAAAACTGTAAGGGTGCAAGGTAGTATTTAAGAACCCTCAAATATGTGTGGTTGAGCCCTGGTGTAAAGGAGGGAGCATTGTGTCTATCCAGTTTATATTTTTCGAAATTTTTGAATAACTGAACATGAAATAAAACTGATTGCAGGGATTACTTGAGATGGAATTGCCAATGAATACACTGACTAAGAAACTTTAAATATGGCTTATTAAGAAATTTTTAAGCTTAGTCAAGGAATAGCTTAAGGATCTCAAAGGGTTGGGTTCTGCATGTATCTTTAATATAAAAAATGTTGAGCAATGGCTTAGTCAAATGACCCAGTTAGATATACACTACAAGATTAGGAATAAATGGGGGCACCTGAGCTGTTGCTAGACATAACGAGTTTGATTTAATAAGCTTATGTTGGAATTGAAGTTAGGATTTCCAGAGTGCGTGAAACTTGGATAGCAAATAGGAAGAATAGCAGATACTTGTTTGACACCAGTTGATAAGTTCTTATGGCAGTGTTGTAGACATGCTAATAGCTAATCATCACAAGTGAAAATTTGATAAACATTGAACAGGTAGCCTTAATATTTGACCAAAGTTTGGAAGCATTGGTTGGGTTTTTAGAGTATACGTTAAGGCGGAAAAGCACTCTCAGTAAAAATGAATATGTAGATTATTTTATTTGTCGGTTAGATTTTGGTTAGTTCAAGTTAACAGAAGCGGGATAGTCGCTTGCTTAGGAAGAAAGTGTCCCTGGCATTTGACGGCGTCAATGTCAACCTCAGTGTATGTAAATAGCCTGGCTTTGAGGTGTTTTTGGACGAGTTTGAGAATGCCACTGTAGAGAAGCCGTTGGATAGCATCTCGTCAAACTGAGTAGTGCGGATCTGTGCCACAAGTTCCTCGGGGAGAACACTTTCCACAACACGATGTTTGGTAATCGAGCGTCGGCCGGTGGGCTGGCTAGCGTAAAGGGGTGTGTGTACTCTGCTCATACGTGATCCTAAAGTTCGGCAGGATCAAGCTTATATATACCCTTCCATCTGAACAACTAGTCCCTAGACTAGTCCTTAAACTTGAAATGTAAATTTATTAAAAATGATCGCCACACTAGTTTCAGCGAATCTAAAAGTATCCGAGCTTGAGACGAAATTGGTTGATGTTTTACGTCAAATCAGACAAAATTGTCAACTGCTCTGTAAATGTACTTAAATAAATCTAGGGGGCTTTCTTAGAAAGTAAGGAGTCTTCCTAATAAATCCAGAATAGGCTTTAAATTGAAACCTGTAGGCAAACTTGAGCAATCAGACAATGTGCCTGCTTTCCCCTCGTGTCAACGCAGGCCAATAGCAAAGTTCCAAAAATAGCCTGGAGCCGAAAACATGATCTACGCTGCCCCTTCCAGTGCTCAATGATCCCTTAGACATCGGCAAATTCTAACACAATCTACAAATATTATTGTACAAAGCATCCACACTCTGACTTAACCCCTTAGCCAGTAAACCAGCTAGGAATCCAAACACTGCCTGCAAGTACATTTCCTTTTTAATCCACTAACCAAAAAACTTAAAGCCAACTTCCGCCAGACAATCCCCAGAGCGATCATAAACTATCTGCAGTGCCCTCACCAGCCAGATTGATCCTTGGCTCGTAATTTCTGTCTTACCAGCATCTCCTTTTGCCACTTTAGCAAGACAAAAATCCCAAAAATTAATAGATACCTTGGAAATTTCTGGTATACCCGAACAACGTTTATTCTAAACATTCAAATCATCTTCTAAGGTACCTTGCAGCCTTCATTATTAATCATCCAATTTGAAAGCCAATTTATATCCCCCCATTCTGATTCGCTTTTGTAGCCAGGGAGATGTAGTAAGCATCTTAGAAAAATAAGGAATAAACCCTTGATAACTGCAAAGAGCTACATGACATCTCTGGCAAATAAACTACCTACCAACTCCGCTTCAGTATTCTCCTGGCAGTATAATCAATGCTTAGGAATCCCTGTTTTTACCAACTTCCCTAAAGAATTACTAAGACTGATGGTCGCATATCCCAGTAAGGATAAATAAGAACAGGATATATAAAGGCTACGCCAATCCTTTCATTGTAAAACTTTTCTCTTGGGAGGTTTAGAAGCAATATTTAACCCTATAAAAAATCATGTCTCTAACACAGATACCAACAAGCTTACAACTGTCCACTTCTTATTGGTATTTTCCTTGCCCTTGTATCTACCTCGTATAGAGGTCAAGGACAGATCCTGCTCTAGTCTTTCAGATAATCCTCTTGTGAAATCCAAAAGCTGCCCCCAATAAGGTTATGATCAGGAAGACAAAACCTGCTACTTACTTGATACTCCAAGACCTTTAGCCAAGAGGCGTTAATCCTGAGATAGGCAATTTCCTCATGTTGTAACTGTGCTGTTTTAGCAGAGTTACAAGGGGGAAAATATTTAGAAGCTAGATAATAATCTTTATTGTGAGATAGTGATTATATAGTCAATGTGAATCAAGGATAACAGGAACATGATTGTTGATCACACAGTTGGATGGAAGAAGGGAGTGGCTTGATCCTGGTAATGATTCAAGCGCCAAAAGAAGGTATCCACCATAAGGAATCATCATCTGTTAATGTTGTTGGATTTGGTAATTTTAGTTGACTTCCTAGTCTGGCTTCAAGTGACCAGGTAATCAGATTGCAGGTCACAAACCTGCTTGTTTGAAACCTTGCTGGCGGGTTGAGCCTGCAGTTTTGACACTCATGTAGAAATCAAGTGTGCCAAGTTTCAAGCTCTTGGAAAACATCCTTCCAAGTCAAACAAGTTAGCTATTCTGTTGGGGATACAAGGAAACTTAAATGAGCACCGTGCTGAGTCTTCTAAACCAAAGTACCACAGCTAACAAGCCTAGATATATCATGCAACTTAAGCCCCAGAACAATTTCACCATTATTGGGATATACATTCTTGTGTATGAAGTCAATTGGGTTGTCACTTTTGGTTGTACAGCAGTAAGCTAAATTGTTGGCCTGTTTGAATAGGGTACTAATAGTAGCTGTACCATCTATTTTGTTCAAGTTCAAAGATAACAGGGTAATAATGTAGTTTATTGGGGCTCCTCTGGCCTGAGGCTTGAAAAAGTGTAATGTGGGGTGTAAAAGGTTGTTTTTGTGATGCCTGTGAATGGTGTTATATATACCATTATTGTCTTGAGTGACAAATTCCTGCTATCAATTAGCAAGGACCCCCACCCAATCATGAGATTCAAACTCTGGGACCCTACAGGCTGCCAGCCTGCGTTTTTCAGGCTTAAATAAGAAATAGATTTGACTTTGGAGAAAACTCCAAAACCCACCAAAGCATCTTCTATGATCAAACCCTAACATCTAAAGAATCCTTTTAGCCTAGAAAATAGGAGTGCCAACCCAAGCAATATCCCTGTAATAACTTGGGGCACTGCCAATGGAGTACTGCAGAAATTTCCCCAAAACTAGGGCCGCCAAATGATGACAAATCTCATGTCTCAAAGAAGGAAATCAAGATTCCCCGTCCCAACCCAGCTAATGATAAATTGTCTACGTTGGATACCATCAAGGATTTCCAAACCCAGTTAATTCTACCACCCAGCCCAAAGGATTGTATAAAAATTTTCCCATAGCTGATGGCCATAATTATACTCTGGGGTTGCCAGAAAGTTGCTCATTGACATTATTGCAATAAGGTGTTATGGACCATTGGTTCACTCAGGTCATCATATACCTAACTTTAGCATCTTTTCATTTGAAGACTAATTTCTGTGGCTCTCACTCCTTTACCAACCAACCCCAAGAAACAGCAGACAAGCCGCCCAAGTTATACTGTCCACCAGGAGCACCCTTTGACCTGGTACATCTTACAGAATATCCCCCAAATCCTGCTTACTCCAAGTTTATATTAGAAGAAATTCTAATTTGGAGCCCCAAAGCCTGTACCAGAGAACCTAAACTTATTAGATGTGTGGCACCTGGTACATCAAGAAGCCATTATTATTCTGCAACAAATACAACTACCTGCCTGCCCACCTGGTACTTATGACCCCCCTGACCTCTGACCCTGGGGCCCAACCACCTGCAAGTATCTGTTGCCACAAGAGAATCCACCTGGACCAAAATATCTGGAGTGATTTGTATCACTCCTGCTGGTCTCATTGGTTCTATGGTGCCTTCTAGTGGCCCTGGACCGTTCCTGGGAAGTCTTCATTATATTTTGTAAAGTTAGTGCCCATGCTATGGTGGGCCCTTGCTTCTGGGCCTGCAGGCCATCCACCCACAAGTTCTCAGGAACTAATCACAGGATGGATCCCTGACAATTCTGGATGTGTATCTGGTGTCCTCTGTCTAACCATGAACCTTACTCTCTGCTGTGATTGTAATCAGCTGGCTTACAAAAAGCTGATTGGCTGAGACAGAGGATGTGATGTCATTGTCAGAGGTGGACCTGGCCTTGGGTGTGCAGCTGGCCTGATGATTCACACTGGTTGGTTACACCACAGAATCATTTGGTGGTCTTCTGACAATTTTGCTTCCAGGTGAACCCTTCTTTGCTCAAATGGGTGTGATGATTCCCTAATGGAAGGGTACACCTGTTGCGTGCAGGAGTGGCAAATACTCTAATTGCACCTTTGACCTAATAAGGGAGAAGCAACTTGGGATTAGAAGGCAGAATTCATAAGGGCTTTGATGGAGGATGACAGTTTGGTTTCACTGGAAGATAATCCTTGATTTGGGTAAAAGGATTTACCAGCATTAAATGTCTATTGTTGTCACCATTAGTGGTGTAAGATGAGCATCATTCATCTATGCAAGGTCCCATGGTGATCCCAGCCAAATGGAGTTTTGAGAGTAATAAGTGTGTATCAATATTGGTGTGAGTTTGTTGGTGGGATTTGGTGGATGTGATATTTAATAGCAATAAATATAAACCAATACCATTTGCCAGCAGGAAATATTAGTACTAACTATTTTCTGGCAGTGAATGGGTGACAGCAGATTTACTGGCAGTAAATTATCCAGCGTAGATCATCAACTCTATCTAATTGTTTATATTGTAGTAAATCAACAAATTGTGTGTATCCTTAAAGATTCATTCTTTGGTAAGGCTGACCATCATTGATAGTCAATTGTCTGTGGCTTCACACCATGAAATCAGCATGTTGTATCCTATCATTTATCATTATAAAATAAGGCTATTAAATAGCTCAATATTATTCCACTTTGCTTTAATGCTGCTAAAACAGCATATTTACAGAATTGGTACCATATTTAGGTTACTCTGTTATACCTAAAGTTTAGAAAATCTTCTCAAATTATGCCCACATGTTACAAATAATAGATCCACAGGATTATCATGGCAGGATCTTACATACTGAATACCTACGCTCTGGATACTGCCGTGCTGAGGAAGCATTGATTAACAATAAAAGGCTAAATATCTAGCCAACCTTAATATTCTCAAAGTGCAAGGGTTGTTCCTGGCCCACCAAAATAATCCCCAACATCACAAACCCTTCCAGACCCAGATTATTTTTTTACACAGCCTAACATATATAGCTCTATTTGTGAATGCCCTCATTCACCATGTTTTGATTTTGCCTTTGATGGGTTATTTCAAGGACAAATATCTCTCTTTTGCTTTTGCCCCTCAAAATGAGTCTGGCTCCAAATTGTGAAATTCAATTGTTCAGTTTCCTGATTCTGTGCAACTCACTTGCCCCACTAATGCTTGTGGCAAGTGATCCTACTGTCCTGATAGTGTTTTGTGGTATTGTCAACCACTATGTATTTCATTTTTATTTCACCAATAAAAATTAAGTTCTATTCACATTTTTTTCTTTGTGTTTCCCAGTCCTTTGATGCCTCTCTAGCCACGTCTAGTAGATATTATTCAATCAGGGCCACAAGGTAATAACATAGCCTTCCCTGCCATTCTAACCAATACTTAGTATGGATCCAATCCTAGGTTAGGATTCCCCATTGTCTATCTTGCCATTCCTCAGAACATGGTAGCTCTGTAAAGTAAATATTAATAGATCTTAGTTATGATATGGCTGCCTAGATGCATTTACACAAAGCAAGTAAAGTCATATATAGTAACCTGTGAGGTTCAGGACTTCCTTGGTCTCACTTAGGCTTTACTTGACACCAGAAGCTAATATCTTCCCAAGAATAAGTGCTTTAAGGTTGCTGTATTTGCAAATTTGTAAGAGAAAGATATTGGGAACTGAATAATCATCTTTATTGTGATGCACAGCTTATATAGTTTGAGGGAAATGTTTTTTAGAGGGAACAAGATTTGGACAATCAACAATTGGTTTGATAAGGGGGTGAGTTGCCCTTATAATAAGTCAATTACTAAATTAAGCTTTTCACTAAGTAGAGATCATTAATGGTTCTTGTTGCCTTTTTTGGGAACTTAAGATGACTTCTGATTAGGCTTCAAGTAGTATGAATTCAGTTTAAGTGACAAGGGAGCTCTTGTGTGTAAATTTTCTGGTGGTTGACTCTGTTGTTTTGACACTCCCCCGGTTGAAGTTGTTTTCCTCTGCTAGAAGGTCTTGAGAAGGTTGTCTGAGGAGCGGGCACCATATTTCATCAGCTTTTGCTCAGTTGCTGAGATGATAGCCTTGCACTATTTTCAGAGGCCTTACACATAAAAAGTCTGTTTTGGTATAAAATTTTGACCCTGTTTTCTTTTAATCAAGCCTTGCACCAGGTAGATATTGTTATTATTTGTCTTTAGAGCAATGATGGAGCCTAATTTCTCAGGTTGTAACTTTTTTCTTGTCTATTTTCATTAGCCAAACCTTATCTCCACCTTTATGCCTAACTTCAGAGGAACAACATATATTTTAGGTGTTTCTATTTTCTGAGTGATTGTGTCAAGTTGCACTCATTCTATTAAAATAGCAGAGAAATAGACAGAAAGTATCTATGACAAAAGACTTGCAGTTCAAGCTAAGCTGGAGTTAGCAACCTGGGCGTTGCAACAAGGTTAATTGTATTGCCTTTTTGCCCTGCTTTAGGATGATCTAAAATAACAGTTTTCCTGGACAATATAAAGATAGCCCTTGAAGCCTAAAAGGCTGCAAAAGTAGAATAGTAACCTTGGGTCAATTTAGAAAGGGAAATTTCCTTAAATATCACAATATTTGATCTTTATATCATTAGTGAATATATCAATGTGGTATATAGCTGGTAGAGGCGTGGGCAACTAACTAAATGATAATAATTATGACATTGGGCTTACAAAATTCTGCTCCTCAAGATTAGATGCAGAGGGAGGTAGGCCTAAGGGACTTAGCATGAGCTCTGTCAAATGGGCGTCCCAAAGAGTTAATTGCCATGATATACTTGGGACCACCCTTGAAGATTACTGTGAGAGATCTATTCATAGAGAAACTAGCTTACAAGCTTGTCCACTCACACAATTTTTGTGTTTCAAGACTTGATTTTCTAGTTTAAATTCATAAAAAGGTGCAAAAGAGGCATTAGAAGGGAATAGTTCTAAGATTTTAGTCTTGTAGGCGGGGAAGTAAGCAGTAGCTTGGATATAAATTACCAAGTTGACCAAGTCACTCAAATACTTCTCAGTGACTACTATCTTATCTTGTTCCACCAAGAGTGGCCCAATATTGAGAGGGTAGTGGATTATTATCAAAAGTGCCTATGCTGGCAGTAGCCATTTCAATAGTAATTATGTCAACAGTGGCCATGTTGATACTATAGTAAATTGTGAATTTGGTTTTTGATAATGTTGTTTTCTGGATTTCAACACTTTTTAAATTAACAGCACACTTTGCACTGAACACTTTTTTATAAAAAATAATTAAAGCCAATATATTATTCTGAAATGATCCCAGCAAGTTCAAAAAATAATAAAAAATACCATACTTAATAAAAAAAGAAGATATAAGCAATTATTTTTAAATTTACAATATAAAAAACATTCTATATTATATAATTATTCTTTATTTCCATAAAAATTAAAATTCCAATGAACAAAAAATAAAAATATTTTATATATTATAATAACTACAAAATATAAGAAAACTCTAATTTAAATTTATTATAACATTTATATAAGCGCAACTGAAAAAATCTCATAGCTTAAAGATAAATTAACAAAATATAAGATATTTCTTACAAAACCACATTAAAACTGTATCTGAAACTTACAATTTATACCTAAAAAGATTAGTACAATATAAATAAATTAAAAAATTAAAAGTTTAAAAGTAAAAAATATACAGGCAAAGCAAGGTTTATTAAGCTAATAAAAGTCACCAGCAAGAGCAGTGGCAACGCCCTCAAGGTACTTCTTAATCTCCCCAACCTTATACTTTTTCTTTACCACTTTCTGAACGTCCTCCTGGTAGTCCTGCTCCTTGGATTCTTGCTTCTTGGGGGCCACCCAGTTGGCCAGGTTGTAAAACTTGGAGACAGTCTGGGCCTGCTCCTTCTGTAGCTTCTGGAAGAACTTGTTATATTTGGGATTTGACCCAAACTTCACTTCAGGTGCTTGTGCCAAACCTCAAGGCTAGAGGTGGTCTTCATCTCCCCTTTGAGGCAGGCACCCTGACAATTTCAAGGGGCAGTGCCCCTGCTCTTACCTCTCCAGGCAGTCATCTTTTTGTCCACCCATTGGCGCTCAAAGTAATACAAGTAACCCTTGAAAATGGTGGAGTGCTTCTTGATGTAAGCATCCTCCAGGAGGGCCTCAAAGCCAAGCCCAGTATGCTCTAGGCACAAAAAAGCCAAGGCAGAAAACTGAGTCAGGGCAAAGCAGCACTTCCCCTTACCATTGTTAAAATAATTCTCAAAAGGTCCTTCTTGCTCTTGAGATTCTTGATGGGGGCCTGCCTAAAATGGAAGAAGTAGCCCTGGACTTCTCTGTTTAAGTTGGCCTCAAAGGCTCAGAACTGAGCTTGCTTGAAGTCTATTATAATAACCTTTGGCCCAAGTGAGCGCGCATGAGCTAGCTGCTCAGCGGCTAGGGTCAACTCATCCTTCTCAGCGGAGGAGGGATTTGCCCTTGTGGCGTGAGTGGGAGGGGGAGCTAGCTGCTGGGAAAGGAGCTCAAAGCATCCCAGAAAATAGAAGGCTCTGGTGTAGACTTCTGTCTTGGCACCAGGAAAGAGAAAGAAGACAAGGGGGATAACTTGGTCATTGAACTGCCCATGCAGGACCCAAAGCTGCTTGAATAGGGAGGGGCAAGTAGCAAATGTGCCATTGCACAGCCAGGTGGTAGCAGTATTGAGCTGCTCCAGGTTTTGGGTTGTGGCATAGGCTATAATCCTGTTGTGAATACTGCTATTTGCCATGTTTTGATTTTGCCTTTGGTGGGCCATTTTGAAGAAAAATATCTTGCTTTTGCTTTTGCCTCTCAAAATGAGTTGATGAAAAAATCAGGAAGTTCAACTGTTTGGTTTCTTGATCCTGAGCAACTCACTTGCCCCATCATGCTGGTGGCAAGTGATCCTACTGTCCTGGTAGTGTTTTGTGGTATTCCTAACCACTATATATTTCATTTTGTACTTATCAATAAAATCTAAGTTCTATTCACATTTTTGTCTTTGTGTCTTCTGTACTTCTGCGCCTCTCTCTAGCCATAACTAGTAGAGATAATTCTTCTAGGGCCGCAAGGTAAACACATAGCCTTCCCTTTCATCTAACCAAGACTTAGTACAAATCCAATCCTAAGGTTAGGATTTCCTGTTGTGTGTCTGTGCCGCGCCTCAGAACACAACAAAAATGGTGCTCACTACAGGGGCTGTAAGCCCCTTGGTTATCCCTTTTGCATTCACATTTTCAGGTCCTTTGCCTCCGCCTATACAAGAGCCAACTTCACCTGAAATTACCAGTCCTCCTATTGAGGAAGATATTGCCAACCCACCTATTGTCCCTACTGTACTGAAACTTTGGAATGGTCCCCACCTAGTTGCTTACCCCATAGGTACCCCTGACTTAGAACAAGTCATGTCGGTAGCCCTTGGGATAGCCCATGAAGGAGCCATTCCTTGCCTCCAGCTGCAGTTCAGTTGGGCTGAATACTACAAATTAATTGTGTCACATCAATTTCCACAACATCTCCTCTCAGCAGCTGGCTCCACTGAGCACTTACTATTGTCCTTTGTGCAGCCTGCCTTGGCCCACCATCAAATGGTGTTGAGGCTCTATGTCCAAGAAATCTTGTCTCTACAAGCAGCATTTACTCATCACTGGGACCAGTTTGCTGCCTACCAACAGTGGATTTATTCCCTGTTTTCCTTGTTATCTGACAATCAGCGCAACTCTGTTACTTCCCAGACCCGTTTGGTTAATTCTATTGAACAAATGCGCCAGTTCATCCCTGAATATGTGAGAGAGCGTCTACACAAGTTTCAATAGCTATAACAACCCTGGTGAACTCAAATAGATTCCACTTTAAACGCTTATCTCACCAACTTTGAACAACTTGTGCAACAGCTCAATGCATTTAGCACATATTCATTTGAGCAACTACAGCAGGTAGCAGACTTTGCTGCTAACAGCCTTAATGAACTCAGTGCAGTGTTTGATCAAGAGAGAGCTGCCACCGCTGCTGCTATAGCCAAACTCCAGAGTCAAGTGAATGAATTATCTACGCCCAAGCCAGATGTTCCGCCCTCTCCCCCTTCTGATGATTTGGCAGATTGAGAGCAAAGAATATGGGACGCTATTTGAGAGCTACGTACAACTACTTGCAGTCAAGGGCGTACTGCTGAAGCTCCTCAACCTGACCCCCAGGTGCTTAAATTGACTGCTCAGATTGCGGAGCTACAGCAAGGACTTGCTGCCCTACGTGAAATGATGGCAACTGCTCTAGTCCAGTTGGGGTTGTTGATGAAGATGGTTGCTGCTCTGGCTTACCAGGAGCTCCTCAAATCCAATGCGCTAGGGAACTAATTGCCCTAGCTAACAAGGTGGATCAATTGAAGCAGGACCATACTGAACTGGATAGAGACATACAATAGATGAATGATGTGATTGACTCTGTGAATGATAGGTTTGATCCTTGCCTCTCAGTGGGGCCATCCCTTACTTCTCAACTGGATGAGCTCTCCACAATAGTGACCACCCAAGGTCAACACTTAGATGCTAATGCACAACAGACCACTCAAGCTTTTTATACAGGTGCCCGCGCTGTTGAGACCCTGACTACCCATGAAGAGAGTGTTTGTCAGCTATGGGCTAGACAGACCCCCTCTGAATCCAAGGCAGAGTGTTCCCAGAGTATAAATGTACTCAATAGCAACAATGGTGGCCCAACTCCCAAAGCACACTTCAAGCCTACCTTTAAGCAAATCTTTGATCCCAAAACCTCAAACATTACAGCTTTCCTAACTATCTACAAAACTGCCATGAGACAAGCTTCAGCCAAAGTTAAGAAAGAACATATTCTGACCTGTCTACATCCAGCTTGCCAGGAGGTGGTGGTGCCTGAGCTGCCCTCCATTAAGATGTGGGAATATATGAAGCAGCTTCTGATTGACAAGTTTGGTGGTGACCTTAGCCTGGAAGTAAAGAAGGACTCCTTCATGCATATTGCTTTCAAGCCTAAAGAGACTCTAGCTGAGTTTGCAGACAGATTATACATGGAAGGACAGCAACTGATAACAAGAAGACAGTTGACAGCCCATGAAACCTACATGGCTTGCGCTCAAGCCCTCAAAGTAAACCAACTTTTGTGCCTTCACTTCAAAGCCCATAAGGCTATGCTTTCCTCCATAAAGAGAATAAAGACGTTGTTGCAGGATATGCACCTTACCCATTCTGGAGCAGTTGTTAGGGAAGGTCAAGCTACTTCTAACTCTGGTTTATCTTCCCGTGGTCCTTGCATTCTTACCATGAACTCACAAAATCCTCCTTGACGCCAAGGTTGCCATAACTGTGGTCATATAGGTCATCATTCTTGAGTCTGCACCAACCCACGGGTTGAAGGAGCTGATCCAAAAGAGCAGGAGGGAAAAGAACAGTCAACCTAGAGGCAGAGACGCTCTTTGTTGACAATTCTTCCCAGTCTCTTTCAATCTCTTCCTCTATATCTAACGCTGAGACTGCTGATAATGAGGCTTCTCCTATCCTCCTTTTGTTTCACAATATTTCTGATAGCTCTGACATGGATGACTCTGATACTGACAATGCCAATGCATATGGGTACTCTGTTCTGGCTTTTCTGAAGCCAAAACAGTCCCCTATAAAAAACGCTCAGGAAAGACTACAACTACCGCTGAGCCTTTTCCTGAAGCCAAAGAAATTGTCTCTTTACCTTATCTCACTCAGGCCAAGAGGTCCCCCGTGCTAGTGGAGTTGTCAGAAGAAGCTGCCAAGGTTGCTGATGCTGTCTTCAAGAATGTATCTGTTTTGCTCCCTCTCCAGACTTTTTATAAGGAGTTCCCAGGATTAAGATGCATGATTGAGAAGTGGGATAAGGAACTAGCAGAGGCTCAAAATATCTTGGCTGTCCTTCCCCCTTTTGGTTGCACTACCACTCAAGTAGAGATATCCATTCAAAAAGTGAAGATCAAGGCCGTTCTAGACACTGGGTTGCCAGTCAACATTGTCTCCTCTAAGCTTGTGAAGAAACTCAAACTTGCCCCTGGCCTTAATTATCATCTATTGTATGGCATAGATGAATTGTCTATGACTTGCACCATAGGGGCATACTCTTCTCTACCCATTTGGTTATGCAAGCTTTTTCTAGCTGCGCCAGAAGTTGTCTTGGAAAACAAGAGTTATAATCTCTTAGTTGGCACCCAGTTCCTTAGGGAATATAATGAGATAATCAACTTAAAAGATGGTTAACTCTCTATTCTAGGGTATGAAGTCCCTCTGATCTTTGAAGACCCAGTTAAAGTTCCTGGGAAAGGGCTTAAGACATGTGCCTTAGAATATCCCACTGGGGTTTTCAACCTCAAATATTGCACCCACTCCTCAAACATGAAATGACCACTCATGGCTTTTCCTGCGTCTGAAGGTATACCTCTTCTAGTCACATCTGCTGTCAACATCCCACCTGGCTCCCAGGCCATCCTAGACTCCCAGTTATCATATGAACTACCTGAACAAACCTTCTTAGAGTTGTACTCTCCTCCCTTGTTAGGATGCAACAAACCTTAACTCTGTCCTAGGATCCTAGGTGTCTCCCATAAGGACCCTGTTCAATTGTTGGTAGCCAACCTGACTGCTCTCCTCATGACTGTGTCTAGGGGGAAGGTCATTGGATATGGCAAGTTGTTGAGCGCTCCTGATGTCCTGTCTCTTCATCCCCTTGGCATGTTTCAAGATTTTAACCTACCTGAGGATGATCCCCAAGTCCTATCCTTGTTCACTGCACAAGACTTTCCACAGTTGTCCCCAGTTCAACAGAAAGAGGTGCTAGATTTGCTAGACCAATTTTCTGCCATCTTTGTAAAGGACAGTACCAACTATGGATTAGCCAAAGGCGTTTCTGCATCAGATTGACACTGGCAACGCTCCTCTCTTCTGTGCTAAACCATATTGCCGTAGCCGTGTAGAGGACACCCAGGTATCTAAAGAGCATAAACAACTGTTGGACGCTGGGCTGCTTGCACCTTCCCAAAGTCTTTGGGCATCCCCACTACTCATCTTAAAGAAGAAGGATGGGGGTCATTGTATTGTGATGGACTATTGCCAATTAAACTCTTTGACCAAGAAGGACTTATACCCCTTGTTGCCTATTGATGATGCTCTCTGACGTCTTGAAGGCTCTAAGTTTTTCTCTGCAATGGATTTGGCATCTGGATACTGTCAAGTTGAACTATTGCCTGAGGATTGTCAAAAAGCTCTGCTCATTACCTCTGAAGGGCTTTTTGAGCCTACTTGCATGTTTCAGGGACTCTGCAACGCCCTGGTCACCTTCCAAAGGGCCATGGACTCCATCCTCCGTGACTTGAAGTTGTCACGCATCCTAGATACTTGGATGATATAACAGTTTTCAGCACTACCTTCACCAACCACCTGGCTCATCTCAAAGAGGTGTTCATAAAGATTTGAGAAGCTGGCCTAAAGCTAAACCTTCCAAATGCGCCTTCTTCAAAGAATGTCTTGAGATCTTGGGCCATGAAGTAACCCAGACTAGGATTTGCCTAATGACTAAGAAGGTTGAAGCCATCAACAAAATGCTTCCTCCCACCAACCTGCAAGAGGTACAAGTCTTTCTAGGGATGATGGGCTATTATAGACAGTTTATCCCTGACTTTGCTGATACTAGTGAGCCTCTAGTCCAGCTGTTATGTAATGTCCCTTTTGAATGGACTGCCAGTCAGCAGCAAGCCTTTGAGACCCTTAAGCAGAAACTCAAAGAGGCGCCAATCCTAGTGTATCTTGACTATGATAAGAAGTTCATCCTGTAAACCAACACTAGCAATATTGCTATTGGAGCTATTCTTGCACAGCTAGACAACAAGGGTGTAGACCATCCTGTGGCTTACACTTCCTGTGTGCTAAACAAACATGAGAAGAACTATAGTGTCACAGAGAAGGAGTGTCTTGCCGTGTTGCATGCAGTCAAGCAGTTTTATCACTATGTATATGGTACCCACTTCACATTTGTCATTGAACACTCTTTGCTTAAGTGGTTACAACAGCTTATTGAACCTGAAGGGCGCCTAGATAGATGGGCTCCACGTCTGCAAGGGTACAACTTCACTGTGCTCCATTGCCCTGGGATTTAAAACCAGAACGCTGATGGGCTCTCCAGAATGCCCATTCTTGCTATGCATTCTGCAGAGGCTGACCAGTTATACAAAATAATTGGGTACCCTTCTTCTTGGGAAAGTGAGACAGAAGAGATACAACTGGCCTTATCCAAGCTATCCAAAGATACCATATACGTGACAATCAGCTCTTCAAGAAGGTACAAGACCAGTATCTGCCTTATGTACAGCCCAGTCTTTGCCTCTTGTTGGTGTTGCAAGCTCATAAAGAGACTGGGCATGGAGGCATTGTAAATACCTTTGACTGGTTTCAAAAGAATTACTTCTGGGAGAACCTTTGCCTGCTGATCCCAGATGTCATAGCTAGCTGCCACAACTGCCAGCTGCAGAGGCCTCAAGCTGCTGCTCACAAGTTCAAATTAGTTCCCCCGCAACATGTCTTTCACACTGTCAGCATTGACATGGTAGGTCCTCTCCCCTGCTCACGTTCTGGTTGTTGCTTTATTCTGATTGCTGTTGATCACTTCAGCAAGTGGGTAGAAGCTTTCCAAACTAAGGACATCACTGCTAAGACAGCTGTTGTCTTCCTGTTGCAAGACATATTCTTCTGCCATGGCTTCCCTCAAGTGTTGTTGTCTGAAAATGGGACTAACTTTAATACCAAGCTGGTAATCTCTGTTGTCAAAGCTTTGGGATCACACCAGTCCTTCTCTGCCTCCTACAATCCTTCTACCAATGGGGCAGTTGAGCGTGCAAATTCAACACTGGTCTCTATTATGAGGAAGCTCATCTACACTGATGCTGCCAACTGGGACCTATACTTACCTGCCGCTCTCTTTGCATACTGCCTTAGCAAACATTGTGTCACTGTATACTCCCCTTTTGCTATGCTGTATGGGTGAGAGGCTACTACCCCATCACTCTTGGGGGCCCCCTGCTTACCTCTGATAAGGCCATGAATCCTGACAACCATATCAAGGATCTAGTTAACCGCATAATTGATATACAGGCCAATTCCTACACTTCTGAATAAAAGACCAAGATGCTTGAGCGCTCTCCCAATAATGCTGGACGCTCCCCCCTGCCTGAATTCAATGTTGGTGACTATGTACTTTACTACCTTTACAGAGTAGGTGGTTGTGCACATAAGTTGGACTTTCTGTGGATTGGCCCTTTAGAAGTGACCTTTAAAAGAGGGTCTGAATACACTGTAAAGCCCCTCTCCAGTGGATGTCCTTTTGCTCAAGTGCAAAAAAAGTTCTTTTATAAATACCACCCCCCTAAGGCCAATCTAGGGGAGGGCAATGTTGTGAATACCGCTATTTGCCATGTTTTGATTTTGCCTTTAGTGGGCTATTTTGAAGACAAATCTCTTGCTTTTGCTTTTGCCTCTTAAAATGAGTTAATGACTGAATCAGGAAGTACAATTGTTTGGTTTCTTGATCCTGCGCAACTCACTTGCCTCACTTATGCTGGTGGCAAGTGATCCTACCGTCCTGGTAGTGTTTTTTGGTATTCCTAACCACTATATATTCCATTTCATATTCACCAATAAAATCTAAGTTCTATTCATATTTTTTTCTTTGTGTCTTCTGTACTTTCACGCCTATCTCTAGCCACAACTAGTAGAGATTATTCTTCCAGGGCCGCAAGGTAAACACATAGCCTTCCCTGTCATCTAACCAAGACTTAGTACAAATCCAATCCTAAGGTTAGGATTTCCTGTTGTGTGTCTGTGCTGCGCCTCAGAACACAAAAAATCCTATCCTCCACTTCCTGCCCATTGTCATGGAGCAGGAATATCTCTTTATCCTCAGTTTTTTAGGGCATCTGTGAGGACCAGGTCTTCAACTGTAGTGGCGCTCTTGGCCAGGGGATTTAAAGCTTGACGCTTACTACTTACAAATTTGACCAACTGGCTGTGGGTTAGCACCCTCTTGAGGTTGGTAGTGGAGAGGTACTTTCATGCAAGCACGGCCAGCTGGGTGGACTAAGATCCTTGGAGGTGAGTATGATCTGCATTAGATACCACTTTAGGTGCAAAAGATGGTGTTATTGGGATTGACACAAGTGTGCTTGCCCTTGATGATTTGGACCTTATCCCAGTGCTTGATGTTGAGATACACTGGGCAAGAGTGGTTCTTGCAGGTGTAATGGCAGTTCTTGAAGCCATTGTTGGCATTGTTGCAGGAAAAATATACCCATTGGCCACCATGGGCAGCCCATCCTTCACACTTATAATGGTGAAGTACTTGGGCATGGAGGAAGGAACCTTGAATCTGCCATTAAAATTGCAGATATTATGGGCCAAAAAGGGTCCCAGGAGTCAGCAGAGGCATGTAAAAGGCCAGGAAAGTAATCAGGGCAGGACTTTGAGTCTTTCCCAGATGAGCTAGAATGAGGATATCTTGTTGGTTGGAGAGAAGAAGGGGGCTTGTTGTGGTGCCCCTCATGTGTGGGAGACTTATCCTTGGGTGGGGTCTTTTGGTCCTGGTGCCTCTTCATGGTGGGATCCTCATCTGAAGCTAAGTAATAGAAACTGTAGTCCATAAGTGAACCATCATATTTCTCTCCCCTAGTGGAGTGAGATGAATCTACTTGGGGGAGGGCTCAGGGGAGGGCTTTGGGGAAGACTTGGAAGCAGTTTTTTTAGATGATTATGCCTTTTTCTTGGTGGCTTTAGTGGGCTTGGAGGTACTTTTGGTGCCCTTTCCTGTTTGGGAGTATTTTTTGTCCTAAAATTATAAGTAACAAGTTCTGAGGTAAAGCTTTGTATTTAAAAACAAAACAAAAAACCATAAAAATCATTATATTTAAACTGTATACTTATAATACTTTTAGTGAAATTTAAAATAAAAAAATGTTGGAAAAGTTTTATTTTATTATAATTTTAAATAACAAGTTAAAGTTAAAAGAAATATGCAAAAGTATTAATTTAAGAGATTTTTTATTTTAAAAACCAAAAATTATAAAAGAGAAAAGTTAATATTACAACATGTTAAAATTTCAAATTTTTTATTATTCAAAAATTAAATTTTCATATGTGAGAAGTGAAAAGTGTTGATATTGTGAGTGTCAATTAGTAAAAAAGCTGAATTCCTGCTGACAATTAGAAAAATTGCAGACATTATTGGAGACAATATTGGCACTGTTAACATTATTTTGAAACTTTACTATGTTTTTTATAGTACACTTAATTAAATTTAAGCAAACTAGCAATTTTAATTGTTTTCTGTGTATTTTTGTTCACATAATAAAATTAAAAAAAATGTAAAAATAAGTTAAAAAATTATCAAAATTCTTTTATTTATTAATTAAAAATACTGTTTTGGGGTGGGAATATGATATTTTACCATGGTGTATAATGAAAGTTGTTAATATGTTTTCTCCAGGTATGAAAAAGGTAAAGTGTCACCTTTGCCACTTACAACATCCTCAATATGAGATATCATAGTAATTTAGGCTTAATTTTGCCACTCTAATTTACTTAAATCTACCCTGGTGGCTGATCACAAGTAAATAGTTGACATTCATGATTTTTGACATTATAATTAATAATAAATTCTAGAGTAAATTACATAGTAAATCCAGCTTATATTATGGGATTACTGTTAGCCATCAATCTGTTTATGATATTAAAGGCAGAATAAGTGCCACAGATAAATTTATAAGATAACATTTCAACAATATGCTATATGCGCAAAACCTATTTATATATATTAATTTAATAAAAAATATTTTTAAGTGCGCTTATATTATTTATTTTGTAGCTGTTTCAGTTTTGATTAAAAATAAGTTAGGCTTAAAAAGTATTGAATTTGATACTTTTATGTTGTGAAAACAACTTGATAAAAAATAAATTTTATTTCTAAAAGTAAAGAAATAACTTTTCACCAAAGTTTTTTATTAAGCTTAATATTAAATTGTGTCAAAATGGGCCTTTTTATTGTGTTTTCTGGGTTTAAACCCATGAGCGCTTTAAAAAATGGGAATTAAGATAGCACAACCAGAAAAAATAGTAGTTTTCTTTTTGAGTTGACAGTGGCCATGTCAAAAAAGTGTGACATGGGCTTGTTATCCACTTGCTGAAGTAATCAATATCAATCAGGGTGAAGCAGCAGCCAGAAAAATAATATGGTAGGGGCCCCTAGCCTCAATAAAGATGAGTTATAGAAGTCATTTTTTGGAAGAACCTGTTTGAATTCATTTTGAGCTGGACAGACCTTTTGAAGGGCAGCAGTCAGAATTTAAACTGTCTACGTGTAACATCCTCCATTTTGAAAATCCCATATTTTATTTTGGATTTATTTTTTAAATTTTTACTCAAAACTTGAAAATTAAAATTTAATCTTTAACATTAGGAACATTTATTTAAATTAAAAAAGCAATAAACATACAATAAAAATACAAAAATATTTTTTGGGAATTTTCAGCATTGAGGATGTTACATGTAGATAGTTTAAGTGCTGACGGGTAAATTTTGAAGTTGAAATCCATGACAAGAGACCAAGACATCAGGAATCAAATTTGAATATTTTTCCAATAATAGTGTTTTATCAACCAATCATATTTTTAGTGATCCCTTCATGCCCAGTCTCTAAGTGCGCTTGTACAACAATTGAAACTCTGAGGCTAGGTCATACGTAAGGCAGATACAAGTTTTAAGCCTGTTTGAACAGCTAATTGTCTCAAACACAGGTATCTGCAAGAGCCTTTGTAGAGCAGCCTGAGTTTCCCTGGTTTCAGCATCCCATGCAGAAGGGTACTTAGTAAGTTCATACAATTAATTAGCTTCTTTAGGATGGATAGTCAGGATAGGCATGCACAACAGCCTGTCAGTGTTCTGATGTTAAACACCTGGAAGATGAAAAACAATGAGGTAATAAACTTAAAGATACAGGGCCCATCAAGCTAACTGTCTCTTTGGCTTTTTCAGTTGTTGTAACCATTGAAGAGAGGGATGATCAGTGAACATAAAAACAAAACCTTTAAATTTATTGTTGGAATTTTCACAATGTGTAAGACAGCCAGACATCCTTTATCAGCAACACTGTAGTTTTCTCATGCTTTTTCAGGACACATATAAATAAGCTACATGAAGGTTCACCCCCTCATCACCCAGTTGTCCAAGGATTGCGCCTACAGCTCTCCATTTGTGTTGGTGTATAGGATAAATTCTTTATTATAGTCAGGATAGAATAGAATAGGAGCTTACTTGATTTTTTGCTATAAACCACAAATGCATGTTGTTGTTTTTCAGTCCATTCAAAGGAGGCTCCACAAAGTAGTTGTACTAGGGACTTTCTGAGCTCTGAAAAGTCATAGATAAACTGGCAATACTAAACCATCATTCCTAGAAGCACTTTAACATCTTATAGATTGATACAAAGAAAAATATTTTTGATTGCCTCACCCATATAAGTCATGGGACAGATTACAGGCAGAGTAGTTCATGTCCCAAGAAGTCTAATTCTTTAAATAAGGATCATTTTCAAGAATTAGCTTTATACCAGCCTTGCAAATTTTGATAAAGACTGCATTTGGGTGATCCAAGTGGTTAATAAAGATAGAGCTGAGAACATAATCTTATCTAAGTATACCAAAACTCAGAAAATTTTTAAGTTGCGCAAAATGGAAATCATGGCTCTCTAGAATGTTGCTAAAGTATTGCACTATTTTTGAGGCATGTAGGTAGATTCAAAAAGTCCTCCAGAGATAACTAGTACAGCTTTCTCTCTATCAGCAGGAGATAGATCATCCTGCCAATACCCAGAAGCTACGTCTATAGCTGAGAATTATTTGGATCCTCCTAGTTGATAAAGTGAATCTTCAATTTGAGGTATTGGGTATGATTCCTTCTTAGTAAGGTAATTGAGGCGCTAATAATCCATCACAATTCTATGATCACCATTTTTTCTTATGGATTAAGAAAGCAGAGGCCCACAAACTCTGCAAGGGGCTAACATCCCAGCATCAAGGAGCTTCTTTAACTCCTTAGATACTTATACATCTTCTACTTGACTGTTTTGGTAGGGTTTATTACAAAGAAGGGGCATCTCCAGTATTAATCTGATGAATTTCTCCTTTGAATAGTGAATAGTTGTTGTGCCCTTAATCAAATATTTCAGAGAAATGGCCTAACAGAAGAAGTACCTCTGTATATTGATGAGGAGTGAGTTAGGGGAAATTCTTATCCAATAATAGGGATAGAACTAGAGGATTCTCTTTAGGTAGTGCCAAGTTGTTAAAGGTACAAGGAACTCAAGGATTAGACATCAGAAGAACTTAACAGACATTCATGACCAAGTATTTGTCCTTTGATGACATGCATAAGGGTAGTTGTGAGTTTGGCAAGCAGTAACTGAACAGGCTCCTTATGAATTACATTAAGAATACCCAGGCATATTTGATGCCACAGTAGATTCCATCATGCTGGGAATTATCTGCCCAAGCAAAAAGGCTCAAAAAGCCGGGAAACCTTTATCAAAATTGACTAAGTTAACGGATTTAAATCAAACAGTCAATTGGAAATGGGTTACAACTGCTCCAGTCTGTCAGCTGAAACCAGTTCCTCCTTGCAAATTGATGTTGATAAATTGGCGTAATTTAAGGGTCACCCAATACAAGCTTGTTAATCAGCATGGTTATCAGAAATTGGTCACACAAGGGTTCTTTGCAACCTGGACCAGATACTTACTTGACAATGTGGAAGGGATAGGGGACCAAGATTCAGGTGGTATTGCTTAGTCAATTTTCTGATATATATTGAATAATTTTCACTGTTTCAACTCTAAGAGTTGAGTCCTCCCAAAATTTTACTCAATAAAAATCATTTATCTCTAGTTCTAATTTACTTTTCAAAATGCATCCTGTGGTTAGATTGTTACAATATATTCTGTACAATCTAATTCTCAACCAAATACTTTCTGGAAGATGGGGCCCTACAGTTGAAACTTTGTTGTTGGTGCCGCCCAATGTTAATTTTGTACAGCCAATCTTGAAGCCCACCCCCCATTCTGGAAACTGAAAATTTTGTTGCCTCCCAATGTCCAGAATTTTATTCTGAAGATACATTAATGCTGTCTCAGGCCATTTATCTGGGCTACTTTGGTTAGGATTAATTGTTCTGCTTAATCCTGGTATTACAATTGGAAATTTTAAAAAAAGATATATGAAGCCACATTGTTGGTTAATCATTAATTCTATGTGGATTTGGGTGGTAATTCCCCATCACTTATAAATGGCTTCATACTATCCTGCAATTTCTGTCACAGTTGAGGCTCTTCTAACCTAATAAACCAGGGGCATTTAGCTCTATGAAAGTTTCAGCTGGTAACTCATAGGAGATATGGGAGTCCACTAACACTTGAGACCCTGGGGGATGGAGAAAGTTTGAGGCGCAAGCAAGGGTACCCCTTCTGCTTCAGGGAACAGCAGTAGAGGAGACCTCAAGTTAGAAGAGTGTATTCAAAACTTAAAAGAGAATATTAATGTGGGATATTTGAGCAAACACATCTTAAAGTATTTCCAGGGAATCAAACAGACTCCTCAAAGATTAGCAGTGTGGTATAGTACAGTAGTTATAAAAGCTATGGCAACAAGCAAAAATACTTCAGATTTAAATAAAATGATTTCAGATTTAAACCAAATTTAAGTTGCGCAAGATTCAGGATTCAATTATTTAAATATTTTTGGTTAATAAATGAACTGTCAAACCAAAAACAAAATTTCACTAACCCATTATACAAAATTAAAGCAAACATCAAGCGTTGTAATTCAAACCACAAAAAAATGAACTGACACAACAAGTGAAATGGATGGATGTTATTCTGGAGTATATTATAATCCAAGCAGGATTCATATGAGGCACCAACAGAAGGACCAAAATTAAACAAAATTTGA
The DNA here is from genome assembly GCA_014839935.2 of Entomophthora muscae. NCBI lineage: Eukaryota > Fungi > Entomophthoromycota > Entomophthoromycetes > Entomophthorales > Entomophthoraceae > Entomophthora > Entomophthora muscae. The sequence goes on along the minus strand of QTSX02005881.1, from coordinate 43,001 downwards.
GCAATCTAGAAGCAAGATTCCACAAGCACAAAACAAAATGAACTCACACAAGGTATGTAGTATGAGCAGCCTAAAATAGAAAATCAACAGTATAACAGCCAATCAACAGCTATCCAATTTAGGAACAGAGGCATTTTATCCATTTTCATGGCTCCAGATTTTTATGGAATGGTCTTGAGAACTTTCCAAATATGGACTTACAATTACAATAAAAATAAATTATTAATTTTTAAAATTTCTACTTTTAGTGATTTTATCCTAGGTTTTATTTCAATATGGTTTTCAATAGCAACATCTTCAACCGCACCAGCAGCCAAGCCAGCTTCAATGGAGGCAAGGCTCAGAAGGTGGAGGCACCCATTTACACCTAAGCTGTTGAGGCAAGTAACAAGGAAGCTGACCTGTTACTGCCCCCGGCCCATATGGCTTTGACTTGTTTGAGAGTCACTTAGTGTCTAGCTCTGCCCTTGCTTCCACACCCACCCCTGAACAAGCTGCCTGTCAACCAACCAATCAGGATGGCAAGCTTGATTTGGAACAACTTCCCACCACCGCCCAACCTGCCCCCCTCAGCCAATCAGGCTTCAGCTCCCGCCACCCATTGCCCCAAACGCAAAATAATCACTGCCCAAATTCTTCAGGAAATTGTGGCACTCAACCTACAGGGTCTGTCCTGGGATCAGATAGCCAGCAAATTACAATTCACCTGGGCTACTGTCATGCGGGAATTTAACAACCTGATGAATAAGGGAAATCTGATTGGGACGGCTAAGAAGCCAAAGAAGGCCACAAAGTCCCAGATCAATGAGGCATACCCAATAATGCTTGACCTCCTCCAGCGGGACCCCAAGCTTCCCTTGACCCAGGTCTGGAAGCAACTTGTGCACCATGGCATTTGGGTGTCTGAGCGCATGGTCCAGCTCTGGATACATGGAAAGGTGGCTTCAATTAGGGTTCTTACAAGTTTTGCTGGCAACTAATGGGATGGCGCTGAGGATTCCCCATATGACACTGCAATCAAATCAACCCTGGTCAGATGCTTGACAAGTCTAACAGATGATATCATGTTTGTCTTGTACTACAAATTATTGATTGCATTTGACAATTTCAGTGAGCAAGGAAAAGCTGCCACCAAGAATGGAAGGAAGAAGGTCAAGAAGGGGACATTCATTGGTGCATTTCTGGCTGTTTCAGACAAGGGTTTTGTCTACTATTGGACCAACCCTGATTTCATTGATGGGTACTCATACAGCCACATCCCTGTTGGATTGCTCAACTCCTGGGATGGCTCAAATTCCAAATACCGGGTTTTCTTGAGCCACCAGATGGAGGGTAGCTCCACTGCCCTCAAGGCCATCCAGAAATATGGGCACTAGGCCTCTGTGTACCCAGCTGGTCACGCTGACGTCCATCTGGCAGATGTTGTGTTCTTTAATATTGGAGATACACTCTGGGAGCGCCGCCCTCAGGCTTTCAACAACCTCTATCTTGGGGTCCTTGATCAAACTTTTCTCTTTGGTCACCAAATGGTGGCTGACTTTTTTGCGCAAATGGTTTTCCATGTGAACATGGGCAACCAATCATACAAGGATAAGTGCCTCCTACCCCTTGCCACAACCACTTATCAGCCCATCCAGCCAATGACTGATGAGGAGTATAATAAGCAGTATATGGCAGCCATCACGCACAATCCTCCTGCCTCCACCCCTGCCACCAACATCCCCCACCCACAAACCCAACCTATCCAATCCCAGACACCCCAGGCCAGCACCGCCTCTACGTCTTCCTTCCTGCGCCATTCTGCCTACTAGGCATCACTCTTTCCTGCCTCAATAAACCCCCTGGTCCCAAAATTTTCTAGTTATATTATCTTTATTTTGAATTTCAATTGTTTGTGTTCTCTTTGTTTATAGTTGGCTATATTCTTTATGTTCAGCTTATTTCTATAAAATCATATATTTACTAGGTTGTGTATCTAGATCCTGAACATAGTTATTTTTAGCACCCAAACACATCCCCTTGTGAAAATATTAACAACAATTTGGTGATCAACTGAATTTAAATTAGAAAATTATAGGTTAATTGTATTCAGATAAAGTTGTTACTGATCTAAATTCAAAACCTTATTGATAAACTTTAAGCCAATCAGGAGCCAAGTGATAAAGTGATTGTTGTGACATAAAGGGTCATTCAATAATTCTTTGATGCATGTGCGCTAATTAATTTGATTGGCTGGATATTTTGCCATTTTACGCCATTGCTGCTGTGGCAAGTTGTTGATAGACTAGTGCCCAATCAGCTGCTAGGTTAGCACTAGTCCACCAACAACTTGCCACAGCAACAATGGCGTACAATGGCAAAACATCCAGCCAATCAAATTAATTAGTGCACATGCATCAAAGAATTATTGAATAACCCTTTATGTCACAACAATCACTTTATCACTTGGCTCCTGATTGGCTTAAAGTTTATCACTAAGGTTTTTAATTCAGATCATTAACAAATTTATCTAAAAACAGTTAGCACTATAATTTTCTAATTCAAATTTAGCTGATCACCAAATTGTTGTTAATATTTTCACAAGGGGCTATGTCAAGCGCCAAAAATAATATGGTAATCAAGGAAACAATGCCAACACAAAGCAAACGACACCTATTGAGATGAGCGTAAAACATATAAAAAATGGGTAAAAAGATAGGATAATTTAGTAGATGGGAAAACAAAAAGGAATAAACAAAGAGGCAACAGTATCAAAATAAAACAGAATTTATTGGGGCAAAAGCTATAAAAACATATGGAAAGGTTAGTAAAAAATCAATGAGAGAATTGGAGAAGCTGCTAAAAGACCTTGACCGCAAGGTCAAAGCCAAAGTGAAGTTTGCTGTCCTCACTGGGGACAAAATTGACAAGGTGTCCGCAAAGGCACTAATGTCAAAAATGCCAGACACCCCAGAGAAGACAATTGAGCGCTTACTAAATATTCAAAAAACTGTGGTTGAGGGCCTCCAGTTCAAGGCATACAATCTTTCTGCACCGTCTGTCTGGGTTAATGACCCAGAGATGTATGCCCACCTTAAACCTGCCAAGCGTGCCAGAGCAGAGGACACTGAATTGCCTGCGCAATTGCTTGCGCCAAGAATGGCAAAGCCAGTTGAAGCTGCCGGCAAGGAAGAAACCCAAGAAGGTAACCTAAAAATTATAATTAATAAAAATTCTTAAATACTTACCTTTTTTAGAAGATGTTGATATTGAACTCCGCTGGGTCCTGGTTTCTTTTGCCCCCCTCACCTTCTACTCCAACTATGCCACTCATGTGGCCAAACAGCTTTTCATGTCCCCCCTGTCTTGCAGAAGCTTGAATACAGTATCCATGGTACATTCTCAATGTCCAGGGAGGCATTGGCTGGGCTTTTGCATGGTGAGGAGGCATCTGAGTGGGCAGCTACTGCCTACAAAGATGCCCAACTGGTCTTCCTGGACCCAATTAATCTCAGTGGAGTTTACTTTGTAAACATCATTGAGCTTGTTTGGGACGTCCTGGCAACACTCCCATTCAAGAATATACTGGAGATGGGCCGGGCTCATGCGGCTGCTTGCTTCTGCTACCCCTTGAAGCATACCATCTTTTACCTGTTGGAGAACTTTGGACGCATGGTATCAAAATTGGCTGTTGCAGACGCAACAGCTGTAAAGAAGACAAAAATCCTCCTGGCATACTTTGGGCTAGCCTAGAGTGCCAACAAGATGGGGGTCCCTGCAGCTATGGAGCTGTTTTTTGCCAAAACCAAGCATGAGAAGAAGATTAGCACTGTATACAACAAATTGTGCAAGTTTACAGAAGCCTTTGCCAGACAAAGGCTTCACCTCGTTGTTTACCTTGGGTATCTTTTCTTCTTCAGGATGAGCGCCAGTGTGAAAGACCTAGACAGGGTCCTTCTTGGGGTCAACAAGGCTAGGCTCTCACTGTACAGGAAGAAGGTCCCCCCTGGTTCTGGCTGGCATATTTGGGTTTGCAGCACCACTAGAAAAGCTGCTCCTCTATTCCCACCTCACCATCCTTCCTTTTACCAGCAGGTGCAAATACTTTAATAAGGGTGTATCCACTGTCCACAGTGTGGCTTTGGAGGTTGTGCGCCGCCTCCATTGCAGGGTGGGTACATACCGCCAAACCCATTATAGACGCACTTAATTTTATCTCTATATCAATAAATATATTTATACTCTACTATATTTTTATATTATAAATAATTTTTCAAGCAATATTTTAGCAAACAAGATTTGCAAAATATATTAAAGAAGTGGGTTTCATAAAGTATAAAAAAAATACAGTAATAAAATAAGTTTCAACCTTACAATTTATGTTTAATTTTTATAAGACTATTTATATTTTTTGACAAAAGTGATATAAGTATATTTATGTAATCCAGTATCAAGCCTTTGGGATAACCTCATATGACATATTAAATAATATATAATAAAATAAATAAATTACTTACATCTATTGATGGTCCTTCTGAATGTGATTGCAGGCGTGGAACCATCTAAATATAAAATGATAATTAATAAATCTTGAATAGTAAATAAGAGAATATAAAAAAATTGGACACACTAAGCCTTTAATTGATTGGCTGTTTGGCTAGGCATGCAGGGATGAACAAATCAGCGCGGCCATAGAATTTGGCCACAGTCTCAGCTGGGAGGGTATGGATCTTGGCCTGCAGCAAATCAAACAAGTCCTTGGTCCCTGTTGGGGTTCTGCGCTTGATAACTTGCTTGAGCCACCCAAAGACTTCCTCAATGGAATTTAGAAAGGGCAAATAGGCAGGGAGAAAGAGAAGGCGCAAATTTGCTGTGGCCAATTGCTGGGGGCCCACTGCAATGCTGGTGTTGATTGATGGAAATTCTTCAAGAATATCTGCCACCTTGTGGAGACCAACATTATCCAATACAATTACGTTGGTAAAGCCCGGGCTTGTGCGCCTCAGGTGCTCCTGGACCAATTGGAGAAATGAAAGAAAAGTCTGGCTATTGTGGTAGCCTAGTATCATTTGGTACAGCTCAACCCCCTTTGGACCAAGGAGAGCCACCATTGAGTATGCTGTGGCGCGGACTGCAGCATGCCAAACCATCCCATCATTGGAGCCTTTGGGGACATACCCATAATCATTGCGCATCAACAAGGCAAATGATGATTTGTTGATATAATAGAATTTCACCGCCACCTTGGCTTTGAGGGCAGTGTACGCCTCAGCGTAATTTTTCCGGGTCTCAATATTGGCTGGGCTGTTCCAATTGTAGGGGGATACCCCAAGCTTTTTCCAGTAAAAGCGCATTCCTTTGACCAAATGATAATAGAAGGAAATTGAGGCCTCAATCCCAAAAGCAGACTTGACCATGGACTGTATATTTGCCAGTTTAAGATGGCAATCTCAGGTTATCCACTGGTGGATTGCCCATTTGTGCTCCTTGGTGAGCATGGTTGACACACACAAGGATTTCTCCGCGGCAAGGACTCAGCCAGTATCAATGAACTTGTTGAAGGTCTTTGAGGCGTACTTGGGATCCACCCCAACAAGGGCCACAGCCACCTTGTAATCACCAGATTCCCACATGAGCCAGAGAAGGATGATGCGCTTAATGTCAGAAATGCACTTGTGAGCAGGCTTTTTAGTGGTGGGGATTGGCTTGTTGGCGTTGGGTACAATGCAGGGAATGAGCACCTTGGTGTAAAACACAGCAACTTTCTTTAACACCAGCTGTCCCTCATTGGTTTGGTAGAACAGGGGCTTCTTGTCCTCCTCCTGATCACCATCACTGATGTAGGGCTTGTAGCTAGTATTGAGTACAGGCTTCACCTTCTCCAGCATGGCTGACAGGACCAACTATTGCTGGTAAACAACGTCAAACACATACAAAGTAAGTTCTACCTCCTTGTTTCTAACTGTTTTGGTAGTGGTAACTTTGGTGGGCTTCTGGGTCAGCTTTGGGACCCAAGGGCTTATGCTCTGCACCCTAGCAGCTTATGCTCCTTGAACCGGCTGTGTCAGTGCAGCGTCACTATGGAAATCTCCTCTCCTGCCTCCCTCCTGAGTAGGCACTTGGGTTGGAATAACTTTGTTATTTTACCTGCAGGGGTAACCGCAACTGCGGTGGACAACAGGTGCAATAGTAGTCTGTTGCTGTGTTCCTTCCATTTTGAGAATTTAAAAAATTTAAATAAATTTAATCATGTTATTCCCTATTTTTAATTTTTGCTTTTATATGAATATGGTTATTCAATTAAAGGTTTTCCTACCCAATATCCTAATTATAGATTTTTTATTTCTTAGTTAGTTGTTTTTGGTTTTACCACACCCATTTTAGAATACCCAAAAAATTTCCACCCATTTTTCCATATTTTACACCAAATTAAGCACCCAACACAATATTTTTAAAAAAATTGTTTCAGATCTTTTGTCTTATTTTAGATACCTTGGTATCATTCTTGATTACAACCCATTACACAAACTGATTGAGTGATTTTGTTTACACAGTGAGTTGCTATTGTATTTTGTTTTTGGATTGAGTTTTGACACACCACACTTGGGTGTATTTTGTCACCAATTCACACAATAGACATATGTACACCAAAAGTCAAATCACACCATTTTTTTGTGAATCCATGTATTTCAGATTATATTTTGAATGGTTTTGCTTTACGCGTGAGTACTTTGTTGCTGTGTTGACCCATTTTGCCCATTGACTCCAATAAAACCTGTTAACAGAGTGTCTATTTTAATCTGAGATTTGCATTTTGTTTAAATCTGAAGTATTTTTGCTTGTTGCCATAGCTTTTAAAACTACTTTATAATAAGGGGAGAGCTACATCCTTCATATTGATGATACTGATAAGGAAGGCCTTTTGGGAAATCTTCAGATATGGAATTAAGAAAGAAGAGAAGTATATTTTATTTAATAATATTTTAGACTTATAAAGACTTGGCTGTGGTGGAGATTTAATTGGATAAAACCTAGGGGTTGGTCATGTGCAGGACAATTTTGAGCCACTGGATACTTGGACAGTCATGTGATATTGCTTGGTTGCCATTATTGGTGTGTCAAACAGTATATTGGAAGGGCATCAAATTGGGCAATGACTGGATGTTGATAGGCTGGCGGTAGCCAGAATAATTGTACATCCAGATCCTCAACACTTCCAACAATACCTCATGAAAGCTGCAGAGCTTTACTGAACTCAACATACTGGTTATCAGATTAACCTCCCAGGAGCCCAAGGTGGCCTTTAACTCCTTTTCAGCCATTGTCTTGGTGAGAAAAGAGGACTCCAGCAAGATATATGAGGCATTTATAAAGATAAAGTATACAGAGGACAATGTAGCTATCTTTGCTCCATTTGTTGATTACTTTTATTGTAACTGAAACAATGAGGATTCAGTATTTGAGTTGGGAAAGACAACAGTCCAATAGAAAGGACAGGAATGATAAGAATAAGGTATTATTTATTATAGAATATTGTGATTAATATACTATATGGAGAAAGCCACTGGGCCATAAGGGGGTAGCATGTTCCATATAAGGTTTGAAGCCAAGGAATAATTTGTGTGGGATCAGCAGGTTAAATTGGTAGCACTCCTAATTAAGAGAAAGTGCCCACAGTTTGACACTACCATCAGATTGGTTCATGGTGTTAGATATGTCAAGGGGCAACTCATTGAGCGCCCTCTGTGTATTGTAAGATATGTTGGCAGGCAAGTCTGGAAACTCGGTTGAAACACCCCCCTTGCCCCCTGGTTGTTGTCAGACGCCAGGATTGGAGTCTGCAGGAGATCTGGGAAGGTCCGCACAAACAGCCTTTATGTGGAGATGGTACAGCAGGGGCGCAAGCAATTGTGGTAAAGTCTTTTGGTGTTCCCTTGAGCATCTTCATGTTGGTAGGTGTGGTTGTCATAGACTGCAGCTATCTTGAAGGGCCCTAATTGGTTGGGTTCTAACTTAACTGAATTGGGGTTGAGGGTGTAGACAGGGTCCGCTATGGCGTATCTGGCCTTGAGATGTTTTGTTCCTCCCTCATTTGTTTGTGCTCAATTTCTTTGGCTTTGGCGTGCCACTGGCTCAAAGACAGGGTAGGCAACAAGGAGGGCTTTGCAGAGACTGTGGGTTGTAGTTTCCCTTGTTATACTCCTTCCAAGCTGCCAGGCGCCCCAAAGTCCAGGATGCTGGGGCTGAACCCAGTGCCCCTGTTGATTTGCGCTTGCAAGATGAGTAGAGCGGTGGGCAAGTGTTTAGTCCACGCGGTATTAGGATGTTTCTGTGAGAGTTTGGCAATTAGTTGGACCAGTGAACCATTCAATTTTTCTACACATCCATTTAATTGCAGGTGATAGGGGGTTATGACTATATATGAAGGACATTCTTGGCGCAGTATGCCTTCATGACATGCCCAACAAACTCAGGGTAATCATCTGTAATGAGGAGTTTGGATTGCCCAAAGCAGGCCACAATTTCCTTGCCAATGAAGCAGGTGATGGTGGTGGCAGTGTGATTAGTGGTTGCCCATGCTACTGGCCAACAGGTGAAGTAATCAATGGCTGTGATGATTTACTTCTTCCCAAGTCTGTCTTTGAGGAGAGGCCCAACAATGTTGAGGTACACTGTTTGAAGGGTTCCATGGCTTTAATGGGTAGGACAGATCTGGGGGTACAGGTTTAGACATGTTCTTTTCACACAACACACAAGTCTCAAGGAGATCCAAGCTGTCTTGGCGCATAAACGGCCACCAAACCTTATGTTTCATGATTTTAAAGAGGTTACATCCTCTTATATGACCCAAGGTGCGGTGGTAGTGTAGTATGGTGTTGCCTTGTTGTGTGGTGGGAATATAAGACTTTTTCTTGCCTGTCTCTGCCCAGAAGAAGACATTGCCAGCATCAGTGGTGAACTGACTTTCATTGTCCTTCAGCTTGGAGATAGTTACCAAATTAAGGCCTTTGTATTGAGTTGCCTCAGGGCAGAGATAAATCATTGGTCAATTGTGGTCCAAAACATTGTCCCTGGTGATGAAAGCTACCTAGAGTCTAGAGAGGATGTCTGCCATGACAAGTTCCTTCCCAGGCTTGTATTTGTTGCAAAACTGGTAGGGTGACAGACGCTTGACCCACCCTGCCTGGAGGCGTGTCAAGTGGGACTGTATGTTGAAGTATTGGAGCAACTTGTGGTTTTTCAGGACGCAGAACAGGAATGTGGCCCCCTCCAAGTAGCAGCGCCACTTCTTGACACAGTGCACAATTGCTGCAAATTCCTTGTCATGGAGTGGGCAGCGTTTTTCTGAGTCATGGAGCTTCCTGGATTAATATGCTATGGGGAGGAAGACACCCTTGTCAATTTCTACCTGTAACACACCCCCTATGGCTCTGTTGGAGGCATCAGTCTCAAGTTTGTATTGGCAGTTTGTATTGTTAGTTCCAATTGGGAAATTGCAATACAGGTGCAGTTGTAAGCCTTTGCTTCAACATCTCAAAGGCTTGATCCCTGACAGGGGTCTGTTGGAAGCACTGTTTGGTGTTGAGGAGCTCAGTGAGAGGTGCAATTAGTTCCCCATAATTGGGAATGAACTTGCGCAGGTAGACAACCATGCCTAAGAATGTACTCACCTGGCCCACATCAGTGGGAGGTGGCATGCTTGTGATTGCCTTGATTTTTTGGGGCCAGGCTTTTCCCCTTGGGCAGAGATAGTGTGCCTAAGGAACAAGAGCTCTGACCTTAGTAATTCACATTTAGAGGGGTTAGCCTTCAACTGGTTTTTCCAAAGGGTGTCAAGGACAGCATGGAGGTGTTGGAGGTGCGTGGTTTGATCTTGAATGAAGACAATAATGTTGTTAAGGTACACAATGACACACGCCCCAATAAGTTCCTCAAATGCTTTGTTCATCAACATGGCAAAGGTGGAAGGAGCATTGGTCATTCCAAACTTCATGACCCGACACACAAACAACTTATAGCGTGTGCAGAAGGTAGTTTTTGCCTCATCCCCTGGTGCAATGTGGACCTGGTTATACCCTGCGATGATATCAATCTTGCTAAAGACCTTCACACCTGCAAGTGTGTCAAACAGGTTGTCAATCAACGGCAGGGGGTACTTATTCTTAACAGTCACCTGATTTAGGGCGTAGTAATCTGTGACTAAGCAAAGGGACCCGTCCTTCTTGGCTACAAAGAAGATAGCAGCCCTTTATGGCAAAAGCAAGGGGTGTATGAAGCCCTTATCAAGTGTGTCTACAAGGTGCTGACAGAGGGTTTCATCTTCTTTTGGTGTCAGGAAGTAGAAGGACATGCCTTGGGAAGTGACTCTTGCAGTTGTACAGCGTGCTGGATCTCTTGGGGAGGGGGTAGTTGGTCCAGTATTTCACTAAAACGTCCTTATACTGCTCAAGGAGAGCAGCAAGTGCTGGTGGAGTAGTCAGGGGCAGGGCCGCAGGTGGTTCTACGCAGATAACTTTGAATGAGAATTGATTGAAGTCTAGTTTCCCCCTTGAACTTGTATGAGCCTGTTTCTGTTATTCTAAAAAATACAGTATTGTGAAGCAATTTGTTCATTTTGACAAGATATATCTGGAAACCCACCCCATTTCCATTGAGGGTAATTACAGACATATTCCAGTCAATGTAGGGGCGGTTGTGAAGGAGCCAATTAAGGCCAGCAATGATGTTGTGGCTGAGCCCTACCATGATTGGCCTAGAGATCTCAACCTAAACGTTCCCCATTCTCACCAAGAAGGGTGTTGTCTCATGGGCAACTGCTATTATATGGGAGTCAGCCACTAATACTGCCTTGAACCTGCTTGGTACTTGGTCTAATTATTGAGCGTTGGCAAACACCTGGTCAACCATAGTGTGATTGGCCCCAGTTTCTACCAATAGTTTGTGGGTATTTCCACAGAAACTGAAGGTATAGTCCAAGAAAAGTTATTTTATTTGAAGTGTGGCTTGCTTGGAGTATGGGGTTGTTGCTATGGACTTGAAAAATGTTGAGGTTCTCAACTTTGTGAATGTTGTAGTTGCAGGGGTTCTTCTCAAGCGGGGATTGAGAGTGAGGGTCAAGTGGGGTTGTAGAGCCTCTTTTAACTACAACCCCCATACTTTTCCCAGGTCTTCAATCTGGGCTAGTTGGAGTTCCCTCTTGTGGGGGCACTTAACCCCATTTTCCTGTTGGCGTGGCTGGCAACAGCCTACTTAGTTGTGAGCACTGCCAGGCGCAGGAAGAGTATGGAGTGGTGTGTCATTGGAGCGGCAGAAGCCCATTGAAGCCTGGTTATTGGCCTCCACAATGGCCCTGTAGTAGTCATCAATGAAGGTGCAGCAACCCATGGGGACCCACTTGCAAATATGGGGTTTAAGCACATTAAATATCAAGATAAGGAGCATGGTGTTCCCATCAGTCACAGTTGGCCCAGTTGATGAGCCAGACTGCAGCAGGCCCTGTAAGGTGGCCTGAAGCAGTGGCAACCCACATGGGCTCAGGTACTTGACAGATACACTGGCGGGTTTCAGTAGAGTGGAGCCAACTGACAATGTCAGCCCTTTTGACACCACACACAAAGGATTCAAGCTAGAGATTGAGCATGCACTGAGAAAGATCTGACTGGGGCAGGGTGACACTTGTGTTGTGCTGCCCAAGGGGAGTCAATTATACACACTTGTAAGTACCAGTTGATCTTGATAGATAATGTACCTGTTGGGGATGTCCCCCTTGGGGATTGGAAGGAAGGTTTCTTGATGAGGAGTAGCCATATAGCCTGTACTCTGTGCTTTATTGGGGGGATTTTTCTTTTAGGTAGGTTGTGAACCTATTGCTGCTACCACTGTTGCAACTGAACCAATGAGGATTCAGTATTTGAGTTGGGGAAGACAACAGTCCAATAGAAAAGACAGGAATGATAAGAATAAGGTATTGTTTATTATAGAATACTGTGATTAATATACTATATGGAGAAAGCCACTGGGCCACAAGGGGGTGGCATGTTCCATGTAAGGTTTGAAGCCAAGGAATAACTTGTGTGGGATCAGCAGGTCAAATTGGTAGCACTACTAGTTAAGAGAAAGTGCCCACAGTTTGACAATACCATCAGATTGATTCATGTTGTTAGATACGTCAAGGGGCAACTCACTGAGCGCCCCCTATGTATTATAAGATACATTAGCAGGCAAGTCTGGAAACTTGGTTGCAACACTTTGAGCACCAATGGATTGGAAAACTTGAGACCAGACACCAAGGTAGAAAGGATTACAAGATTGAATAGAACAAGTTTAAGTTTGTTAATAATAAGACCACAAAGACTAATTCCTCCCTGGAAAGCTGGCACAATAAGTTTGCCAACTGTCTTGGGGTGAAGAAACCCAAGTTCAATATCCTAATCAACAAACTCAAAGTTGAACAGGCAATCAATGAAACTCTTTACCAGGAGTTTTTAGATGGACATCAAAGTGTTTCCCAGAGCAGCAAAGATCTCAACAGCTTTGAGATAGTCACAAAAAACTTCCTTCTTCCCTACAATTCCTCCAACTGGATTACTCATCTTGAGAATATTGCAAAAGTTCTTTAATAATCCAAATAAAACCTTGCATTGTTTTTACTTTTTTTTTAATTTTAAGTTGCGACAATAAAATATTTTACTATAAAAATGATTTTAAAGTATTTTTTATGTAGCTTTATACTTTATATTCAATTGAATACAGTTAAATATAAATTCTAGTCTAATTTTGATTTTAAAATTAAAAAAGAGCTTCTTTAAAGAACAGCTAATTTAAGAATCTTTTTATTATCTAGCATATAGTTTTTATTGCAGAAAGAAATCCTTGGGTTCTCTTTAGTCTCTAAAAGATTTTATAATATATGATTTAATATTTAAAAGTATATGATTTTCAGCTTTAAAGTTAACTTCCAAAAAATTGATTTTTGCACTTCAATCTGTGATATTTTTGATTTTAGCACCCTACATATTGTTTTGAATTTTTGCACTTTTTGAGGGTCCCATTTTCAATTTCTGCACTTTCAACCTTAAAAACTTCGACCTAAGGAACTTGCCCGGTTTTTAACATTGGTTGATCTTGTTGACCGGGAGGTTGAAGGTGTTTCCAATTGATATCTTGATTTCTTGATGGCTTACATAGTGGAAAGAATTTTGTGATGTTGTTCTATCACGAGGGTTAAAATCAGGGTGTTGTGGATTCTGATCTTGTATTGCGATCTTTGGCTATTGAGGCTATAAATTTCTATAGAAAATGGTTATATTTTTTGTTATTAATTGTTTTAAACTTGAAAGTCTTAAAGGCGGGGATATTTAGGGGCGGTGGATTATCTAAATATTGCTTATGAAGTTGTTGGGTTGGTTATTATGAGTCCAGAAAGCTGAACATTGATTGGGTGAGCTATTACGGTGGCTGTGGGACTTATCGGTGGTTTTTAGAGTTTTTTAGGAAGCAGCACCTGGCAGTGTAGCTTGGAAAGGCCTGTGATTGGCTGGTTTTGTATTGTGAATTTATGGAAGAGTTAAGGCGTACCGGCTTGCTTTTTTGAGACGATACTTTTTATTAATAGAGTAAGGTATCTTATTGGGTTACAGATGCGAGATTCTAGGATGTAAATCTGGCGTGGTCTAGACTTGGGTGTTACTATATAGCTTTTATGTTTGTAATTGCATGATGGCTATTTGGTGTTGTTTAGAACCTCTGCTTGGAAAAAACTGACTTGAATCTACTGGCGATCCTCGAAAACAGGCTTCCCCTAGAGGTGCCTTCCAAAGCTTAAAACAGGATTTGGTTTGCATATCGGCTTTTGCCCGAAGTAAATATTGATGGGCCGTTGTAGCAGAATTAAGAATATTAAATAAATGATTATATAGGGTTGATTGAGACATGTGGCCCATCTTATTTAAAGAATGATAGCTGATCATTTGGCTAAAAAGCCCAGAATCTGGTTGGAAGCGCGTGCTGAAGGAACCCTCGGCATTGGTATCCGGTATCGGCGATTTATGGAGACAGTTGTGAAGAGCATACAAGTTCCTCGGAAAGCAGCGGTATAAGTACCCATCAAAGAGAAGGCGTGCACTATGAGCAGAATCCATACTCCACGTTATTCGAGCCAGCCTTCGGGGCGCCGCTTCATCTCGACCCAGCATCAGATTATCGAAAGCGTCCTTCCGGACGACCTGGTGGCTCAGATCCGTACCACCCAGTTCGACGAGATGCTTCAAAGGGGGTTTTACGCTATACCTTTCAATTGCTTGACCAACGACGAACATAAGCCAATCCCCTCTGTCCCCACCCTAAAGCTTACATTGACGCCATCAAATGCTCGAGATGTCTGCTCCTGGCGCACGAGGCTGTCTCGCTTCATCATATAATCCATTTTGCATACCAAACTAGAAGCTCATTCAAACCAAAATATATTTCTCCATGCTCAATTAAAATTAAATCTATGCTTCTATTAAATCGCAATTTTTAAATAGAAAAGATCCTTGGGTTGGAGTGCCTCAACCTGAAAGTGTAAAACTTAATAACATGACCCTTCAAAAAATGGTGCAATACGCCATCTCAGAATTTTTTGAGATGGCGTCAGGATTTACATCAGCAAAATTTTAAAAAAAAACTTAATAAAAATTAAAAATAGTTGATTTTTACATATTGGTTTATAATACAGCATCTCAAAAAACCGCATCATGAAAACACTATCTCAAATCAAAATAAAAAGAGTGTTATGCAAACAAGGTTTTTAATTATAAAAACACTTAATAAATACTCTAAAATACACCATCACAAAAGACTGCATCACAAAAACGCTATCTCAAATCAAAATAAATAGTGTGTTATCAAAATAAGGTTACCAAAACTTGGTAAATTAAACTGCAGAACTACCAATCTTTAAGCACCGTGGCGCCACCTTACAAACATCTTTTATGCTGCGGCGGCGCCTTAGTTTTAAGTTTAGTGCCGCGGCGGCAACAGATTTGAATCCCCAACATATGAACTCCACTAATCAATAATATTTCTATAAGTACTAAATTTAGATAATAACTACAATGATTGAAAATTACTATAATAAAAAATAAGAACTAAAAAATAATAGAAACATATAAAAAAGAGGATAAACAAAAGCAAGTTTATTGCAAGAAAAGACAGGCTCAGTGGGATTGGTCCCTTGTGTTGCAGGTGCCTTCACGCTGCTGAGCAGAAGACGTGGCAGAGGAGAGACCTGACAGTTGGCAGGGCAGGGATGCTTGGCAGGGCACTGAATAGTGACAACTGGGCACTCATGGGTGGGCATCATGTAGTGGTTGTTGTCCAGGTGCTGGTGCACATGGGCCAGGATCACCAGCATTTGGTCCCAGGTCAACTGGGAGTTGCAAGACATAGAAGACCAGTTGCACAAGAGAAGTTGGATCTGACTGACTGGCACCAAACAGCCCCAGCCACCACAAGCGGAGAACACAGCACCTATGGTGAAAAAGTCCATCAACACATCTTCTATGTAGGAATAGGATAGAGGTAAGGGGACATGGAGCTGGTAAGCCAGGGAGTGGTAATTCTCCAAGCAACAACTAGCGCACCCAGGATGGCAACTCTCAGGAGGATATCATATAAAGTGGCAAGTTGCAGCAGACAAAGGAAGGTACAAAGAAGTATTGTCAGTACCAACTGCATGAAGAAATGCCTTGAACGTGGCAGAGAAGCAACAGTTGGTATTGGCTTGGACAGGCAAGTTCAAGATTTGATGGAAGGAGGAGTCAGCAGCAAGCTCAAGAGCCCAAACCCAAGCTACCTTGTCAATATACTCATTGCAGATGACAATAGTATTTGCATCTTGGGCAGAAATCTCACTGGGGGCTAAGATAGCTGACTGCATCCCTAGACACACCTCAGCAGCCAAATGGGAGGCATTGTATTGGCTGTGGTATAACTCCCCTGCCCAAATTGGGGTCATTGCATCCTTGTTGGAATGTAGTGCCTGTACAAAGCTGTATATTGTTTCCTCATGGTGGCAGATCCCAAACTTGCTAAAAAGGTTGGGGTAGTCCACACCCCACATTATTGGAGTTGCAGTAGGCACAAAGCAGTGCAGATGGGGTAGCAGGAGGCGCACCAGTAGGGGGAAGGTGCTGAAAGAAGGAAGGTTGATCACTATAATGGCTAGCATCTTCCTGTTCACTACAGTGGAAGGACTATCCTCAAACATGGAGTCCACATTGAGAAAATCTCCAGCGCTGGAGTTTGGCTCAGTACTGTGCTCAGAGCCAGCCATGGTGGTTGCACAGTCCTGTTTGCAAAACTGAGAGTCACTAGCCCAAATTCAATTCAAGAAGCCAATAAGTACTGAGCGCAGCATTTTTCAAAAGGCATTACACTCTGCTTTGTCCATTGAAGCCATCATTTTGTTGTAGGCTTGGTGCATATTGTTGTTGTTTTTGGTATTAATCCAATGAAGAAAGAAATTAGTGTTTGGTCAAGTGGGGATATGTTGGAAATTTTGACCAATCAATGATGTCAATTATGACAGAGCTCTGGTTTTAGGATTTCAGCAGCCAACTCCATAAATTAGCAGTATAAAATCAATGATGGCAATCATGACAGAGCTCACAGAATAGAATTACTGCAACTTCATTGTCATAAATTAATAATATAAAATCTATATATATTCAATTGGCAGTAGATTTTGGATCATCACTGCAGAATACTCAATGACAAGCGCCCCCACGCCATCCTAATCATACATTTAGCGCCCCCGCGCCACTCACAAAATACTCCAGGCTTGGCAGCGCTGCCTTAAAAATATTTTAAATGCCAAGGCACTGCCTTACTTTTACATTAAGTGCTGCTGCAGCGCTATTTCAAATCCCCAAAGTGTTAATCTAATTATTAATCATATTTCTAAGCACTAGTCCAAATAAGATAATTGAAAAGAGATATTTTAGATCAGTAGTAGATTTATGATTATAATGACAAAATCCAATACACTAAAAAGCAGCGCCGTGGCACCTAAAATATTTGCAAAGCAATGCCTGGAATAATTTTCAGTTGGCACTGCGGCGCCTAGTACTTTTACCAGTTGGAGCTGCAGCACCTAGGCTTTAACTAAAATGGAGCGACAGCGCTACCTTTGATTTTGTTTGTCTTATACAAACATAATTTTATGTGATAAATCCAAGCCTTTCTCTTTTAATTGAGAATAAAGTATCGTATTAATTTATGACCCTAATAATAAATTAACCCAAATTGGCGCCACTTTGATAGTACTGCCCCCTATAATTCAGCCATTAAAAACCCACTTTTAATATACTGGTTTTATTCCTTATCATAGAAGGATCTATACTATTTGTGTTTCAGCTTTATATGTTTCATTAATGAATTTATATATGCAAGGGTAGTGACTCCATTAACTAGAATTGCTATAATCAGAGTAAGAACAGCATAACTAAGAGCTCCTTGTCACTTGAAGGTTGGCACAATCCATTTTCCTGTATTGTTAAGGTAAAGATTCTAAGATTCATTGTGATTATCAACAAGTGAAGATCTGGTATCTCTATGGGGGCCAGTTTTACCCTTAGGCCATAAAAAGCAAAGTTGCTGTATCCAAGCAATCAGACCAGCAGGTTAACTTTGAAAGTGTTACCAAGGAGGTTATGACCTATTACATTAGAAAAGGCCGCCTTATCCATCTCAAAGACATTGCCACGGCCCTTGGATCTAATGTATAATCCACTTTCTTTAGTAATAAATTTCTTTCTTCCAAATATTTGATTTTAATTTTATTTTTAGTATATAAATGTTTAATATACCGCAAATTCAGAACCAGAATATAAAAATTTGGGATTGTCAAATCCTTGGTCCAAATTTAAAATCACTTTTGCAGGCAACTCAGCTGAGTGAAAATTAAAATATTTAATAAAATAAGCCATTTAATTTGACCTTTTTGATTTATTTAAATTGGCAAATTTTGAATACCTTGAGCAGATAACTCAACTAACAAAAGACAAAACACAGCAGACAAATGCAGGATACATGAATCAGAAATGAGGGATTCTAATGTACAATTTGAGATTTGCTGGATGTCAAACAAATCATAAACATCATGTAAAAATTAAAGAATCTGAAATTACGGGATTGTCAAATCCAAGAACCAAATTTCAAGTCAAAAATGAGGTGAATTTGAAATAAATATAACTAATGGGTGTCTCAAAAAAGGATGTCAAAGGATCTAGAGTGGATTTGTTCTATTTTTGGGAATGCCTATGATTCCTAAAAAATAGAACAAATCCACTCTAGATCCTTTGACATCCTTTTTTGAGACACCCATGAGTTATATTTATTTCAAATTCACCTCATTTTTGACTTGAAATTTGGTTCTTGGATTTGACAATCCTGCAATTTCATATTCTTTAATTTTTACATGATGTCTATGATTTGTTTGACATCCAGAAAATCTCAAGTTGTACATTAGAATCCCTCATTTCTGATCCATGTATCCTACATTTGTTTGCTGTGTTTTGTCTTTTGTTAGTTGAGTTATCTGCTCAAGGGATTCAAAATTTGCCAATTTAAATAAATCCAAAAAGGTCAAATTAAATGGCTGATTTTATTAAATATTTTAATTTCCACTCAGCTGAGTTGCCTCCAAAAGTGATTTGAAATTTGGACCAAGAATTTGACAATCCCACATTTTTACATTCAGGTTCTGAATTTGCAGTATATTAAACATTTATATACTAAAAATATCACTATTTAGGGATGTGTTGACTCTGGAGCTTTATTCACTAGAGTTGATATTATCTGACACCACATTTTTATTGCAGATTTGGAATTCATGGGTGTTTTTGAGTCTAGCTGTATGCTTTGTTTGTTACTTTATATCTGTATATATACATGTTTATTATATAGTTAAATTAAATAAGAAATATCACCATTTTAGGAATTGTTGACTTTGGAGCTTTGCACACTATAGTTGATATTAGCTGACCCCACATTTTTATTGTAGATTTGGAATTCTTGGATGATTTGAGTGTAGCTGTATGTTTTTTTATAGTTTTTGAAATGTTTTTGGGCTTTAATCAATATTTTAAGTTATCTGGCACAGTTTAGCCAGAAATTTGAGATAGGGTACAAGATGGCGTCTTTCTAAATGCCGTTTTCTAGATAGCATTTTTGGACACATTTTCTAGATGGCGTCTTTCTAGATGGTGTTTTCAAGATGGCGTTTTCTAAATAGTGTCTTTCTAGATGGCATATCCCACCCCAAAAATGCAGAAACTGGGAAGGAAGATGATCCATCATAATTTTTATCTATCAATAACACACATTGTTTCCAACTATTATAATAAGATATAAATAAAAAAATATGATAAAAAAATTATAATAGCTTGTAAACTTATAAAGAAAATACAAATAAAAATACATATTAAAATAGGCCAAACTTTGACAGTACATGCAAACCAACTAATATATTTAATAATAATGAACTATGTTTTAAACAATAACACAATAAAATATTGGCAAATTTAAATAAAAAATACTAATTATTTTAAGTTTATGCATAAATGAATAACCAATACTTCATTAAATACACAATTAGCAAACATTCAAATTAAAATTTCTTGATATTTAAGGCTCTTCAGTTATCTATGATCACATCTTTATTGTAGCATATATATATAAGATTGTACATTGTATTCTCCTTGATTTATTGCAGAACTTTCTAAGAGGAGGAGAGGTTACCATTATCAATATGGTAGGACACGCCATTTTGAAAACAGCACTTTGATTTACACCAGCTCAAATTTAATTTAAAATGGTGTTTTTGCGTGAGTGATTTTGAATCACAAAAAATAAAATAAACAATAAAATAGTTAAAATTTACATATACCTTTATAATGTGACAACTCAAATTTATACCATCTTAATTCTGTCACTTTGAGTCAGATTAATTAAATCTTATTTTGCCAACTTTAATTACATATGAAATCACTTAGTGTGGGGTGTGTTTATGCCATCTTGACTTTACCTCATTTTAAATCACGCTATTTATCTTTAACTAAAATAAGCTTATACCCAAAATAAAATAAAGCCTTTTGTATAGTGCCAGAAGATGTTCCTATAGTATTAATGCAAGACACTTATACTAAGAAAACCCTAAAAACGCCACTATGATAGTCCTACTAGTGATTGTCATTGCTGGGTAAAAAACAGTTTTTTTATATGTAATTTATAACTTTATTATACATGGATATGTTGATAAGGGTTCTCTTAATGAAATATTTTAATAGTGATTTTAATATGGAAGGGGGTGATTACGCCATTTTAATTTACATCACTTTGAATTCCACTGAGTTTCATATCACCCAATTGATTCAATGCACACAATGAATAGGGGAAATTAAGGGGAAATCACATATGACTCCAGGCTACACTATATCAATTCCCCCAACACAATTCTTGCTTTCCACTTTTTAAAAGTACAAATTGACATTAAAACCTATACTAACAAAAAATGTAAGAAAACATATAATAATTTGCAGATATATATTTTTTGGCCTCCTCTAAACAACTTGGTACTTTTTAACCCCAGGTGTATAAGTTAGTTTGTTTGGAATTTAAGTTTTACTCTTTGGCCGGTTGAGGTAGCTCCATCATAAATTTGTTAATTTAATATAAAAAGTGATCAAAAACACCATGTTTTTGATCTACAGCACCTCATTTCTGTCACTTCAAAAATGCCATTTTGACTGCAAGTTTTCAGTCAAAACCCAAAGTTTTTCATACTTGTGTTACTAATAAAAAATATTTTTTACAAAAAAAAATGAAATTTTGATATTATATATTTTAAAATTTCTTTACAATTCTATGTAAAAAATTTACCACTTTTACATTAAAAGCATTCTTGTTTTTTCTTTAAAAACAACCCCTAAATTTCCCATAGTTTGATACTAATTCACTTTTAGATGCCTCCCAAGCCTACCACCAAAGCTGCGCCCAAGGCATCCAAGACCCCAAAGTCCAAAAATCACTCCTCTAAAGGCCAAGAAGGCCAAAACTACCCCTAAAAAGCAGCCTGATAAGGGTAAAGCTCCCCCCAAGACACCCACACCTTCCACTGAACCTGAGGAAACAAGCCTAACCCCTCCCCACTCTCCTTTTGTTTACTCCCCTTCAGAATTCCAAGAGAAGTTTTTTAACTTCAACTGCCACTCTGATCCCACCTCAGAGCCTGAAGAGGAAGTGGAACAGGAGCCTGAGCCTGGTGATCCTGCAGATGAGAAAATTGAGCTCTGGGATCTATACACCATCCACAATATCTGCAATCAAAATGGCACCTTTGCTGTGCCCACCACATACCCAGCCAGCTACCTCATAGTGACTAAGAAAGGGGGTGCCTGTTTTTTTACAAGGGCTACAGCCTCAGCTGTAACAATGAAAAGAAAACCAATCCGCAAACATCACTATAAATGTGATAACATTGGCTGCCCTGCTAGGCTCACTACATACAGGTTCACTGAATTCAAGGACCTGACTACTAGGCATGACTGTGCCAAGCCTTTTGACCCCTTGACCTAACTGATCTGCTGGTTTCTTTGCCAGGTCATCCCAACCACCAAAGATCAAACCGCCACTGAGGTTGTCAATGATGCCCTCCTCAATTTAAATGACACCCAACTTGCCACTGTTAGTGGTGCCTCCAAATTACAGAGATATCTCACTGATCAGAGATATGCTCTGAGCACTGAAGGCGTCAGTGCTTCATCAATTAATCAATTGATCCTTATAAAGGAACAAAAACTATCTTTTCATAAGGAGATATTCCTTCTCAGGACAACAGCTAACATGCCCCTGAGCAAATTATTTGCTTTGCAACCTCACAGGATCTGCGCAACCTGCTGAAATGCAAGACCTGACTTGCAGATGGCTCTTTATCAACCTGCCCAAAGCTCTTCAGCCAGCTTTGGAACATCCATGGGCAGGTTGTAAATCTAGTTTTCCCCCTGGTCTTCTTTTTTCTCCCAAATAAGAAGCAGGAAACTTATGTCCATGCTCTTACAATTTTAAAGGCCAAGTTGGATGAGATCCTCCCAACTATTAAAGAGGAGCCAAAGGAAACCAGAGGGCGCAAGAAGAAGGCTCAGTCCCAGGAAGAGAAAGCCACCCCAACCAAAAGCAGCCAGAAATCCTTCCCTACCACAAATATCAGTTAGTGGATTTCAAACAGGCTCAGGCAAATGCTTTCATTAGAGTCTTTAAGAGTCCCCCCCAGGGATGCTACTTCTACTTCTGGCAGGCACTCTGCTGCCACCTCCAAAAGTGCTCTGATCTTCATGAGTTGGTCAACTATGAAGGCACTAAAGAAGCAAAGGGCGTGTTCAAATGCTTTGCTGCCCTTTCCCTTGTGAGAAAGGAGGAGACCAATGCCTTTTACAGAGCCCTCCTCTGCTATCATTATATCCTTTTCAACCAGGCAGCCTTTGCGCCCTTTATTGAGTATTTTGAAACTCAATAGGTTGGTATTTTTCAGAGAGAACACTGCATCAGAAAAGGTGGTGACTCAATCCAGTAGAACTGCTATAAGCAGGTATAAGATGGTTTAATCAAGACCATTTCTTCCCTTGAAGGGTGGCACAGCTAATTTGCAACAAGAGTCCGGGTTCATAAGCCCAAATTCAATAAAATATTGCTGAATTTAAAAACCCAGCAAGCCAGCTCTTCCTGGCTCTTTAAGACTGACATGAAGTCCAATGGTGACCCCCCAAGCAGACTAAGGCGGTAAAAATATACTGAAATCAGCAAGGTGGCCCTTGCCTACTATCCCAAGGATAGAAATCTTGAGCATCTCCAAGCTATCTCAGTTGCTCTTTCAACTAATGTTTGAGCCTAATTGCAACAAACACTTCTTTTGCTTCTCACTTCTTTTCTTTGATTTTATTATTTTTTGACTTTTTTAGTATTTTGTACAATTATATGCTTATTTTAAAGTATTTATCATAGTTGTAATAGATGAAAATAACTGTTTTTGTGTATATTTTGACTTTTGGGCTTTACGCAACCTTGTTGCTACTAATAAACCCCATTTTATTATTGCAAATTTAGAATCCTGAGGTTTTTTAGTCTAGAAACGTTTTTTTAAATTTTATTTTTTGAGAATTTTTGGGTTATTTTTGGTTTTCTTAGTCAAAATGCTGTATATTGAAATGGCATTTTTACTATGAATTTGAGATAGCAAAAATTTGAGATGACATATTTTGAAATAGCATTTTTAAGATGCTGTTTTCAAAATGGCGTGTACTACCATCAATATCCTGTTGAGGAAGCAATTTTTAAACCTCCAAACTTCCATATTGGTGATTCTCATCCTCTTCTTTGCTGTAAAGATAGTTTAGTCATACAAAAATCAGCCTTATTATCTTTCCCATCCATATTTAATTCTTTAACCTTAGAAGGACCAAGGCACAATAACTTTAGCTTAAGATAAAAATCTATCTCCCAATAGAAATAGCATTCTCTCATTTTTTCTTTCTTACACTATTTAGGTTGACTTATTGTTACTAGTGATGACTCTTTCTTATTACACCTAAAAATTAAAATACAGCTGGACCCCTTGTCATCATGCAGATCCTAAACCAAGACACCTTTGTAGACACCCTGGAAGGACACCTTCTTCCTATAAAATATTTATGATGATATCCTCACAAGTCACACTATTTTGAAGGTTATCTTATATCAGAAGCATGCACAAAATTCTTTTAACACAATGGTACTCTAAACCCTACTATCACATCTCTCATAGGTGAACTTGCTTTCACCAAGTAGTTTATCATAGAAAAATTATTGGAAAAATAAAGTAAACTTTCTAAACTGGTTTGACTCCACAGCAGCTAAACACTACAACAGCTGTATCTCTAACAAATATTGGGTTCATGTGGCCAGCACACGCCTCTTTGAGGCTAGTGCCATCTGGTTTACTAACTGTGTGATATCTAATATTGGCACCTGTGTGAGACCTAGGAACATCTTACTTTTCTTACTTTTATCAATACCTGGTTGAATCTTACTGTTTGATGTATCCTTCTACAAAGCTTTGGTAAGCTTTGACTCCTGACCAGCCATCCTAGCACTAAGCTCCTTGTCTTTTTTCTCCATTCTGCCACAACATCTACCCCTTTCTGCTAGCTTAATTGCAGCCCTCTTTTCACTGTATATTGTTACTTTTATTTATTGAAAAACTCATCCCACCCCACCTGTTAGTATTGAGAAAATAATTCCTACAGCAAAAGACCACTTGCCTCATGGTAACCAAACTAAAAGCCATACTTACCAAAAGCCCCTAGGACAATCAATTTAATACCCCACAATCACAATTTGGCATGACATCCTGCAGACTGTCAGATTTGTGGTGATAACCCAAAATCAAGGTTTACAGTTCTTATTCTTCAAATAATGTCAATGTATTAAGTTCCAATAAGGCAACTCTGGGTGAGCCTGTTAAAAATAAGCTGGCCCCAAAACAGCCTGGGGCCTATGGCATATGCCAATACTATGGTCTTTAAAGAGACAACTGGGGCCCAACCAAATCAGTAGACAGAAACTTTAATGAGATGATGTGCATGGATGAGAAATAAAACCTGCAAATCCTGGCCATTCTGCCCTTTCAAATAACAAAAAATACAAAAGTGTCCAAGAGCCCAAATGTAAACAATACAGGAAGAATCCTTAAATTCCTGTACTACATTGCAGGAAGCAATACCCCAGCCAGTGCATCCAGGACCCAGAAGGTCTCACAAACAAGGGACTGAACTTACCAAGTAGGGTGTTGTTGTGAATGCCAATATTAATGCTCTTTTATTTTGCCTTTGTTGGGTTCTTTCAATGATAAATCCCTTGCTTTTTGCTTTTCTCCTCAAATGAATCTTTTTACAAAGATGGAAATTCATCTGTTTGTCTTTCTTGTTCTGCGCAACTCACTCACCCCACTCATGCATGTGGCAAGTGATCCTACCGTCCATGTACTGTTTTGTGGTAAATCTACACAGTATATATTCCATTTTGCTTCTACCAATAAAATTTAAGTTCTATTCACATTTCTGTATTTTTGCTTTCAAGTACTTTGGTGCTTCTCTCTAGCAAATACTAGTAGAGATTTATTATTTAGTACTGCAAGGTAATTACATCACCTTCCCTTACAACTAACCAAGACTTAGTACAAATCTAATCCTAAGGTTAGGATTTCCTGTTGTGTTTTAGTGCTGCGTCTCAGAATATGATAAAAATAGTACTCAATACAGTGGCTTCAAGCCCCTTGGTTATCTCTTTTGCCACTATGTTCTCAGGCTCATCTCCTACCCTGCTACAGGATCTGTCCTTACCTGAAATTACCAGTCCTCCTATTGAAGAAGACATCTTAGACCCGCATATGGTCCCCACTGTCTTAAACCTAGGAAATAGTCTCTGTCTAGTAGCTTACCCCATGGGTACCCCCAACTTGGAGCAAGTCATGGTAATAGCTCTTAGTATAGCCTGTGATGGAGCCATCCCTACCTTCAACTACAGTTTAATTGAGCAGAATATTATGAGTTAATTGTTGCCCCACCATTCTTGTAGCATCTTCTCTCAGTGGCTGGCTCCACTGATCATCTGCTCATATCCTTTGTAAAGCCTGCCTTGGATAACCATCAAATGTTATTGGGACTCACTTCCAAGAAATCTTGTCTCTCCAAGCTTCCATAACCAATCATTGGGACCAGTTTGCTGCTTACCAACAGTGGGTTCACTCCCTGTTCTCTTTGATATCTGATAACCAATGCAATTACATTGCTTCTCAGTCTTGTCTGGTTAAATCTATTGAGCAGATACACTCATGCATCCTTTAATACGTCTGGGAGTGTCTGCATGAATTTCACCAGTTACAACAACCCTGGCAGACTCAAATAGACTAACCCTGAATGCTTACCTCTCTGACTTCAAACAACTTGTTAAAAATTTAAAAATTCACCACTTACTCTTTTGAACAATTACAGCAGGTGGCAGCACATGCTGCTCAGGGTCTCCATGAGCTACAAGAGGAAGTTACCCAAGAGAGGGCTACCAAGCTGCTTCTATTGCAAAGCTTCAAATCTAATTAGATGAGTTATCTGCGCCTAAGGCGGTTGTCCCTCTGTCTCTGCCTTCTGATGATATGGTGGATAGAGAAAATAAGTTATGGGATGCTGTGGGGTTCCTGTCTACCAGTCCCAAATGTATGTCCTGGGTCATAGCCAGGGACTGGCTTGGAGGAGTCATCATTTCCTAGCAGTGGTGAGTGGTTTGCTAGGAGCTTGTACTTGGCCTGCATAACTGCAAACTCTTCCAGCACCTTCCCAATTACTAAGCAGGCATCCCCATCATACACCTGTCTTTCAGTGGGCGCTATCCCCTCTGTGGGCCTGTAACAATTCTGTAACAGCCTAGTAAATTTGTTCCCTATAAACTCTCTTCCCCTAATTGTCATCTCAAGATGCCCAGTTACTTTTTCCCACTCCTCCTTGGAAGACTTACTGGAGGCAAATCATCTACAACTTTGACAATAGGTATCTTGCTCCCCTTGGCTGGGGTAAAAAATGGGGTAGCTCACTCATAGGGCTTGTACTTTGATCACTGTAAAATGTGGGCAGGGGTTGTAATAGGCTTTTATTCACAGTCAGAAGGAATATCCCCTTAGAAACCTTATGATATAATGCCTGGGTAAGTATTGTAAAATATGCAGCCTGGGTGCTGATTTCTACAAATAGTTAGTCTACTACTTCTTTATCTTAACACTATACCTGTTGTGATATAGTGACAGCCTGGGTAAGGACAAAAGAATATAAGAAGATAATAAGACAAAACAGGTATTTATTATGATAGTGCTGCAGTTATATATTAGGAAGCAGGGGGATTTCCACCAGGGGAATGGTGGCACAAACAAAAGGACTTTCTTAAAGGAGGATAGTGGATAGATACAATTGAAAAATCTGTGCAAGAGAACAACCAGTTTCATGCACCTTGCCTAATGGAGGCAATTGGCAATAACTATGTTGCCATATTTATAACCTTGGAAGTAAAGCCTATACCTGATGCGCATTCAAAAGCGCTTCAAATACCTGTTTTTGGGGTGTTCTTAACGTAGTTAACCCTGATTAAACTAGGTTGAACTAAAGCAATCATGTGATTGTTCTGTTGCTCAATCCCTAATTGGATGACTTAATGTCTAATTCATTCAAGATCTGCAAGTTTCCCTCCACTGGATTAGACAACAGGGTTAAAAATGGCTTGGCGCACAAGATGATGGCTAAGGTGAAAAGTCAATCTAGAAGAGTTCCATGAAGAGCCTTGAAGAAGGTGCAAGTAGTAATTCCAAAGAGGCATAAGCATACCAGTCCAGTGGAGGTGGGGAGGGCAACAGAGAAGCAAATAGTCCTGCATGGTGTGGACAGCAGCTATCTGGACTTGAGAGCTCAGCTAGATCATCTACTGGTGTCTCAGCTGGTCTTTGTGGAGACAGACCCATTATTTTCTGCATTGTCCTAGCCTTGAGTAATCCCAGGGAGGTGACAGGAACTGGGTTGAAAAAGGGTAACAGTGTTGAAACAGCAGGCTCAACCCGCCAACAAGGTTTTGAGTAAGCAGGTTTGTGACCTGCAACCCAATTATCCAGCCATTTGAAGCCAGACTAGGAAGTCAACTCAAATTTCCAAATCCAACAACATGAACAGATGATGATCCTTACCGCGCATATCTTGTTTTGGCGCTTGACTTGTTATCAGGATCAAGCCACCCCCTTCCCCATCTCACTGTGTGATAAACACTATCATGTTCCTGTTATCCATGATTCACACTCACTATATAATCATTATCTCTTAATAAAGAGTAATATCTAGTTTCTAAATATTTTCCCCTTGTAACTATGCTAAAACAGCACAGTTACAGCAACAGTATCCATTGGCGGTTCTCCATGCAAGCGGTGGAAAAATACTTGGAGGCTCAGTTGAAGGGTATACAATTTGAGGGCCAAGTGCTCTCAGTCTTGCAAAGGGGACAGTATCCAGAATAGTGAAGTACGTTCTTTGCACTTGGACAACACCTGGGGCTATAGAGACTCAACCAGTCAGTTAGAAACCTCAGAAAACTTTGAGCAGTGTCTGTGGTAAGTCTTTCTGGAAGTGTTGAAGTCATAAACAGTGGAGGGCACTGCCCATATGGCACCAATGGTGATGACTGGCAATCTTGTTCTTCAGGGGACCAACCACTGTGATAGCAAGCAGGAGGAGAACATGGGGGTCTTCCTTTAGTGGGTCTTTTCTGTTTTCTACAGGGTGGGTGGCCAGGTCCCTGTAGAGTATGCCCTTTGCAAGAGTCTCCTGTGGGACTGTATCTTCTTGGTGGTCCCCTTTCCTGTGGACATTGGGGTCAATTGTGTGTCTTGCTTGGTGGGGGTTTGTTGCCCAATTCTTGGTCATTGACTTTGTGGATCTGTAGGTAATCAGTTGTGTTTCCTGGCTGCCATTCAGGTGGTAGAACAGGTGGTGCAGTATTGGAAGAGTCTTTTCAGTCTCCAATAAACACTTTGTTCTTTCATTCTTATTCCTTGTATTTGGTGCATCACTATCACAAACAGGATAAAAATCAATGTAATTTTTTAATTAGGCTTTTGTTTTTTCAGGTTGTTGTCCTCATTGGGGCTTACTCTTGGTCACTAGGAGCAGCACACATATAATGAGTGTGTAATCTAGTGATCAATTGCCCAGAATGGGGCTCCTTAAGGATATAGGTGTCAGGGCCAGTCTTCTGGATAACTTGAACTGGGCCTTTCCAAAGGGAGGCAAGTTTGAACTCACACCTGTACCTTCTATTGCTGAATAAGTAAACTGAGTCTTCTATGATGTATGTGAACAGGGCAGATTTTTTGGAGAAAGCTTGTCCAATGCCTTGAAGCTTATAATTTAAGTTCACAGTTATGCTTCTGATTGCAGGCAACCAAGGTTCTGGACAATCTCATAGAGATAGGATTCTGGAGATGCAACAAGGCTGGTATCCACCAGAGTGTATAACAAGGGTGGGAGTTCTGGTGGTTGTTCATATATTAACTGGAAGGGTGGTTTGCCAGTAGGTTGGTGGCATCCAATGTTGTATGCAAAGGTGGCGTTTGGCAAGAGGGTATCCCAACCTGTCTCATGTTGGTGACTGAGCTTCTGGAGTATCTGGACCATGCTTCCATTAGTGAGCTCTACCATGTCATTTGCCTGTGGGTGATAAGGAGTGGATAGCATCCCACAGACTCCCATCAGTTGGTTGAGGTGGGAGATGATGTGACTGGTGAAATTTGTACCATTGTCTGTCAGTAGAATATGGGGGCAATCATTCTTATATATGATGTTCTCTGGGATGGACGTGGCTTTCACCAGTGAAGATTGGTTGGGAATTGTCTTGGTCTCTACCCATCTAGTCAGATGATCAAAAGTCACAATGATGAACTTTTTACAGAAGTTGGTACCTGACAAGGGGCCCACTACGTCAATGACTACTGTGAGGAAGGAAAACCTAGGGTGTACAAGTCTGTGTTGGAACTTGGCAACCTTAGGTCTCTCAATGTTGCAGTCATGACAGGTGGCTAGTGTATCTACTACTCAGTTTGCATTCCTTCCCAGAAGCAGTGCTTCTGTAGCAGGTCTAGCGTCTTCTGTATACCATCATGACCAGTAGTCTTGTGAGCAGCCAACACTGAGTCTATACATAGGGATGGGAGTATGTAGAGTAGCCAAGAGTCTCCACAAAGCTTCAGGAGTTATCCCTTAGAGACCTTGGTGTCAACAGCTAAATTCTTGAGAGCTCTCTGTATCTCTACTGGCTACCCCCCTCACAAAGGAGGATCTTTTATAAGCTTGTCATAGAGAATGTCAGCTATAGAGGATACTAAGGTAACAGTAAAAAGGCGGGAGGGACAATCAGCATTCTGGTGGAAAGCTCCAGCTTGATGAATGATTTTTAAGTTGTAGGCCTGGAGCTTACTGGCCCAATGTGCCAGATGCCCCTCAGTATCCTTGAAGGTCTTCAGCCATTGCAGGGAGGCATGGTCTGTTATCACTGTGAAGTGTACCCCGTGGAGATACACTATGAACTGCTGGTAGGAGTATATTACTGCCAGACACTCCTGTTTGATGGCAGTGTAGTTTTTCTCATGAACATTAAGCGTGTGCAAGCTATCCAACAGGATGTTTGAGTCCTTCAGAGTCTAGTTGGGAGAGAACACCCCAAATAGCAGTCAGTCTAGCATCTGTGTGAGCCACAAACAGCTTGGCAAAGTTAGGGTAAGCAAAGTACTGGAGCTGCAGTTAGTATTCCCTTGAGAGCATCACTTGGTGTCTTGCAAGCCAGGCCCCAGAAGAAGTCCACATCAGCTCAAAGGAGTTGGATCAGTTTCTTGCTCAGGGAAACAAAGTTGGGGATAAAGCGGCAATAATAGCCAACCAATCCCAGTAAGACCTGGATGTACCTCTTGCTTACAGGCACTTGCATCTTCTTAATGGCTGTTGTGAATGCTGCCATTTGCTGTGTTTCTATTTTGCCTTTGATGGGTTATTTCAAGGACAAATCTCTCTCTTTTGTTTTGCCCTTCAAAATAAGTCTGGCTTCAAATTGGGAGATTCAATTGTTTGATTTCCTGATTCTGCGCAACTCACTTGCCCCACTCATGCTTGTGGCAAGTGATCCTACCGTTCATGTACTGTTTTTTGGTAAAGCTGCACAGTATATAATCACATTCTTTATACCCAATAAAATTTAAGTTCTTAGCACATTTTTGTCTTTGTGTCTCCACATACTTTAGCATCTCTCTAGCCATAACTAGCAGATATTATTCAATCAGGGCCACAAGGTAATCACATACCCTTCCCTGCCATTCTAACCAAGACTTATTACAAATCCAATCCTAAGGTTAGGATTCCCTGTTGTGTATCTGTGCTGTGCCTCAGGTCACAACAAAATGCCGCTCACTACAGGGGCTGTAAGCCCCTTGGTTATCCCTTTTGCAACCACGTTTTCAGGACCTTTGCCTCCTCCCATACAAGAGCCAACTTTTCCTGAAATTACTAGTCCTCCTATTGAGGAATACATTGCCAACCTGTTTATTGTCCCTACTGTGCTGAACCTTGGGAATAGTCCCCGCCTAGTGGCATACCCTTTGATTACCCCTGACTTGGAAAAAGTCATGACAGTAGCCCTTGGTTAGCCTGTAATGGAGCCATCCCTTGCCTACAGCTATAGTTCAGTCAAGCAGAATACTACAAATTGCTTGTTGCTCCACTATTTCCACAGCTGCTCCTCTCAGCAGCTGGCTCTGCTGAGCATCTATTGTCATCCTTCATACAACCTGCCTTAGCCCACCATCAAATGGTGCTAGGGCTCCACGTTCAGGAGATTTCATCCCTACAAGAAGCTGTCACAAACCACTGGGATCAATTTGCTGCCTATCAACAATGGATCCACTTCCTGTTTTTCTTGGTGTCAGACAATCAGCGTGACTCTATCACTTCTCAAACCTGTTTGGTCAATTCCATCAAAAAAATGCACCAGTCTATCCCTGAATACGTCAGGGAGCATCTACATAAGTTTCATCAGTTGGAACAGCCATGGCAAACCCAAGTAGATTCCACCTTGAACACCTATCTCACTGATTTAGAACAACTTGTACAGTAGCTTAATGTGTTCAGCACTTACTCCTTTGAGAAACTGCAACAAGTAGGAGATCGTGCTTCTAAAGGCCTTTGTGAGCTCAGTGAAGAATTCGATCAAGAAAGGGGTTTCACTACTGCTGCTATTTCCAAACTCCAGACTCAGATGAATGAATTATCTACGCCCAATACAAATGCTCTGCCCTCTCTCCCATCTGAAAATTTGGCTGATAGAGAGAAGAGAGTATAGATGCCATTCAAGAGCTACAAGCATCTACCTGTAGTCAAGGTTGTCCTACTGAAGCACCTCAGCCTGATCATCAGGTGCTTGCTCTGATAACCCAAGTTACTGAGCTACAGCAAGAGCTTGCTACCCTACGCAAAATGGTGACGGCTGCTGCTAGCCCAGTTGGAGTTATCAACAAAGATGGCTGTTGCCATGGCTTGTCAGGAGCTCCTCAAATTTAATGTGCTAGAGAGTTGATTTCTCTAGCTAATGAGGTGAACCATTTGAAACAAGTTCACACCAAACTCAATAGAGATGTGCAAGAAACAAGTGAATCAATTAACTCAGTAAATGACAGGTTTTCCCCTTGCCTCTCAGTGGGTTCTTCCCTTACCTCCCAGCTGGCTGAACTTTCCACAGTAGTAACTGCACAGGGCCAACACCTAGATTTTACTGAGCGGCAGACCACCCTAGCTACTACAGATGCCTGCACTGCTCAGAACCTGACTACTACTGAGGAAAGTGTTTGCCAGGTGTGGGCCAGACAGCCCCCCTCTGAATCCAAAGCATAATTATCCCTGCACATAAATGTACTCAATAGCAACAATGGTGGCCCAACTCCAGAAGCACATCTCAAGCCTACTTATAAGCAAGTATTTGCCCCCAAAACCTCAACCATTGTAGCTTTCCTAAATATCTATGAAACTGCAATGAAACAGCTTTGAATGAGGCTAAAAAGAATCACATTCTAACCTGCTGCACCCAACCTGCCAAGAGGTAGTAGTGCCAGAGCTGCCCACCATCAAGACCTGGGAAGATATGAAGCAGCTTTTGATTGACAAATTTGGTGGTGACTTTAGTCTGGGAGTGAAGATGGTTGCCTTCATGCACATTGCTTTCAAACCTAAGGAGACTCTAGCTGAATTTTCAAATATATTCTACATTGAAGTACAGCAACTGATAATAAGCAGGCAATTGGCGGCTCATGAAGCTTACATGGCTTGCGCTCAAGCCCTCAAGGTTAACCAGCACATTTGTCTTCACTTCAAGGCCCATAAAGCCATGCTGTCTTCCATGAAGAGCATAAAGACACTGTTGCAGGATATGCACCTTACCCATTCTGGGGCAGTTGTGAGGGAGAATTGTGCTGCCTCTACCTCTGGTTTGTCTTCATGTGGGCTGTTTATCCTTACCAGGAACTTGAAGAATCCTCTTCAACAACAGGGTTGCCATAGCTGTGGACAAATAGATCACCATTCCTGGGTCTGCGATAACCCTTGAGTTGAAGGAGCTGATCCCAAGGAGCAGGCGGAAAAAAACAGTCAACCTAGAGGCAGAGACGCTCTTGGTTGACAATTCTTCCTAGTCTCCTTCAATTCCCCCCTCCATAGCCAACTCTGAGCCTGCTGACACTGAAGGGCCTCCCATCCTGCTATTGTTCACAATATCTCTGATGACTCTGACATGGACAACTCAGACATTGATAATCCTGATGCCTATGGATATTCAGTCCTAGCTGTCCCCAAAAAACATTGCAATCCCTTATTTAACTAAGCTCTGGGAAAGCTAAAACAACTGCCAAGCCCTTGACTGAAGCCAAGGAAGTTGTCTCTTTCCCTTACCTCACCCAAGCCAGGAGATCTCTTGTGCTTATCAAATCTTCCAAAGAAGCAGAATAAGTAGCTGATGATGTTTATGAAAATGTTTCATTTATACTCCCTCTTTAGACTGCATATAAGGAGTTCACATGTTTGAAATTTATGATTAAAAAGTGGGACAAGAACTAGCTGAAGCCCAGGATATCCTGGCTGGCCTCCTGCCCTTTGGTTGCACCACTACCTAACTAGAGATATCTATAAAAAATGTGAAGATCAAGGCCATTTTGGATACTGAGTCACCAGTTATTTTTGTATCCTTCAAGCTTGTGAAGAAGCTTAAAATTTCCCCTGATCTTAACTATCATCAGTCTTACGGTACTGCTGGCCTTTCCATAACTTGCGCTATAGGGGCCTATTCTGCTCTCCCTAAGCAGTTTGGTGAACTACTCTTAGCCACGCCTGCTGTTGTTCTAGTAAATGAGAGTTATGATCTGCTAGTTGGTACCCAATTGCTTAGTGAATACAATGGGGCTATTAACTTAAAAGATGACTACCTCTATATTCTAGGGTTTGAATTCCCCCTGATCTTTGAGGTGCCTATCAAAGTCCCGGGAAAATGCCTTAAGACATTTGCCTTGGAGTACCCAACTGGTGTCTTCAAGCTGAAGTAACACACCCACTTGTCCAACATGAAGTGTCTGCCCACGACTTGCCCTGCTTCTGAAGGAAATACTCCTGGCCACTTCTGTTGTAACTATTTCCCCCTGGTTCTCAAGCTATCCTGGACTCTCAGATATCTTACAATTTACCTGAACACACATTCTAGAGCTGTACTTGCCTTCCTTATCAGGTCACAATGAGCCCTATCTCTGCCCTGGAATTCTAGATGTCTCTCATAAAGATCCATTTCAGCTGTTGGTGTCCAATTTAACAGCCTTTCTCATATCTGTGTTAAGAGACTAGGTTGTTGGCTATGACAAGCTACTAAATGCTCCTTATTTTCTTTCTCTACATCCCTTTGACACTTTCCAAGACTTCAACTTACCTTAGGACAAACCACATGTCCTATCCCTGTTTACTGCAAAAAACTTTCAGCATCTGTCTCCAGCTCACCAGAAAAAAGTGCTCAACTAATTGGATCAGTTTGCGGACATCTTTGCTAAGGATAGCACTGATCATGGTCTAGCTAAAGGAGTCATTCACCAGATTGATACTGTCAATTCACCTCTCTTCCAAGCTATATCATACCGCTGAAGTTGAGTGGAAGATGCACAAGTATCTAAGAAACTCAAACAGCTATTAGATGCTGGGCTACTTGCCCTCTCACAGAGCTGCTGGGCTTCCCCCTTGCTAATCCTTAAAAAGAAAAAAGGTGGACATTGAATTTTGATGGACAATTTCTACCTGAATTCTCTCACTAAAAAAGACTTTTACCCTCTGCCTCAGATAGCCAATGCCCTTTGCCGTCTTGGAGGTTATAAGTTCTTTTCAGCTACGGATTTGGCATCTGGCTACTGGTAAGTCAACCTCTCTCTTGAAGACAGGCAAAAAGCTGTGCTCATTACCTCTGAAGGACTTTTTGAGCCTACTTGCATGCCACAGGGGCTCTGCAACGCCCTGGCCACCTTTCAAAGGGCTATGGACTCCATCCTCTGTAACTTGAAGTTGTCGTGCATCCTAGTATACTTGGATGATATAACAGTTTTCAGTGCTACCTTCACCAATCACCTGGCTCATCTCAAGGAGGTGTTCATAAAGATTCAAAAATCTGGACTCAAACTAAAACCTTCCAAGTGCGCTTTCTTCAAAGAGCATCTTGAATTCTTAGGCCATGAAGTAACCCAGACCAGGATTTGCTCAATGACTAAGAAGGGTGAGGCCATCAACAAAATGCTTTCATCTACCAACCTCTGTGAAGTACAAGTCTTTCTGAGCATGATGGGTAACTATAGACAGTTTATCTCTGACCTTGCTGACACTAATGAACCCCTAGCTCAGTTGCTACGCAATGTCCCCTTTGAATGGACTGCCAGTCAATAGCAAGCCTTTGAGACTCTTAAGCAAAAGCTCAAGGAGGCTCCCATCCTGGTATACCCCAACTATGATAAGGAGTTCATCATCTACTCAGATGCTATAATTATAGCTATTGGAGCCATCCTGGCTCAACTAGACAATGAGGGGATGGATCACCCTGTAGCGTATAATTCTTGTGTCCTCAACAAAAGTGAGGAGAACTATAGTGTTACTGAGAAAGAGTGCCTTAATGTACTACATGCTGTTAAACAATTCTGCTATTACTTTTACAGTATTCATTTCACTGTGGTTACTGACCACACTTCACTTAAATGGTTATAACAACTCAAGGAGCCTGAAGGGCAATTAACTAGATGGGCTCTTTGTCTTCAAGGTTATGACTTTAAAGTATTACATCATCCTCAAATTCAGCATCAGAATGAAGATGGGTTATCATGAATTCCTATCCTTGCCTTGCACCCTGCTGAGGCTGACAGGTTGTACAAACTAATTGGACATCCTTCTTTATGGGAGAACAAGACAGAAGAAGTTTGAGTTGCCCTTTGTAAATTGTCTGAAGACATGCTCATTTGTGACAATCAGCTTTTCAAGAAAGTACATGACCACTACCTTCCTTATGTAAGGCCTAGTCTTTGCCTTTTGGTGGTGCTCTAAGCTCATAAGGAGACAGGGCACAGAGGTGTTGCCAAAACTTATGCCTGGCTCCAGAAGAACTACTTATGGGAAAATATTTGCCTGCTGATTCCAGATGTCATTGCTAAGTGCCATGATTGCCAACTACAACGTCCTAAAGCCCCACTTGTGAGTTCAAGCTAGTCCCCCCTCAACACGCCTTTCACACTGTCAGTATTGAAGGTGTAAGGCCTCTCCCTTGCTCTTCTCTGGTTGCTGCTTTATCCTAATTGCTCTTGATTATTTTAGCAAGTGGGTAGAAGCTTGCTCTACTAAGAACATCACTGCCAAAACAACCCCCGCCTTTCTGTTGCAAGACATATTCTTTTGCCATGATTGCTCTCAAGTTTTGTTGTCTGACAATGGGACTAACTTCAATGCCAAGTTTGTAACCTCTGTTGTTGAAGCCTTGGGGTCTCACCAGTCTTTCTCTGCCCCCTATAATCCTTACACTAATGGGGTGGTTGAGCGCGCAAATTCAACTCTGGTTTCTATGAGGAAACTCACCTATTCTGACGCTGCCAACTGGGCTCTATACTTACCCACTGCTCTCTTTGCCTATTGCCTTAGCAAACATTGTATCACCAGGTACTCCCCTTTTGCTATATTTTATGGTTGTGAAGCCACCACTCTGTTACTCTTGGGGCCCCCTACTCTCTTCTGATGAAGCCCTGAATTCTGACACCCACATCAAGAGCTTGGTCAACCACATAATTGATATCCAAGCCTCTTCCTACATCTCTGCATAAAATACTGTCGTAGCTGTGCTGTTTTAGAAGAGTTACAAGGGGGAAATATTTAGAAGCTAGATAATATTCTTTATTGAGAGATAATGATTATATAGTTGGTGTGAATCATGGATAACAGAAAAATGATAGCGTTGATCACACAGTGGGATGGTGAATGGGGTGGCTTGATCCTGGTAATTATTCAAGCGCCAAAACAAGGTATCCACTGTAGGGGATCAGCATTTGTTCATGTTTTTGTATTTGGCAATTCAAGTTGGCTTCTTAGTCTGGCTTTGAGTGGCCAGGTAATTGGGTTGCGGGCCACAAACCTGCTTACTTGGAACCTTGCTGGTGGGTTGAGCCTGCTGTTTTGACACCCCCCTGACTGAAGGTTGACCTCCTCTGGTGGTAGATTATTAGGGAAGCCATCAGAAGCCCTGGAGTCATACTGGAATAGCTGTTGTTCTGTTGCAGGCAGGGTGGTCTTGCGCTGTCTCTGTCTTGCTTTGCAGGGTCTCAGGCAATCATGGTGGAGGATTTTGTCTTGTTTGCGTTTCCTGAGTCCTTGCACAAGGTAAGTGTTATTTTTAATTACCTTTAAGATGATCACTGGGCCCACCTTCTTGGGCTGTAGTTTACTTTTGTTGATTTTCATGACCCAAACTTTGTTGCTGACCTCATGTCTGTCTTGGATGAGGACAAATGTCTTTTTTAGAAGCTTGTTTTCTCTCTCTGTTTGATCACCATTGGCCTCTACAACCTGGGGATCTGAGCAAGGGGAGACCTTGCTCAGAATTTCCAGCTTGGGTCCTGATTGTGCTTTAGTGATATTGGGCTGTGTGCCATATAGCAACTTGAAAGGGCTTTTCCCGGTGGATCTGTTCACAAGAGTTTAGCATACAAGTAGTGCAGTCAATAGCTGCTTATACCAGTCTTCAGGTCTCCCAGAAGTGTGCTTGGCCAAGGCTTTCACAAGGCTGTCATTTAGCTGCTCCACGCATCCATTGGCCTGCAGGTGGTATGGTGTTGTCACAGTATGTTTAACCCCATTCTTGGTGAGGTATTTGTTGGTGTCTTCAGAGGTCAATTCTTTGCCTCCATCAGTTATCAGGAGTTCTGGCTTTCCAATTTTGCTGATTTTTTCTCTTCCTATGAACCACTGCACATCATTGCCAGTGTGTGTCTTTACTGCTTGGGCTACTGGCCATTGTGTAGCAAAGTCTATTGTGGTGATGATGTATTTCTTATTGCTGTGTTTTCTGGCATGGGGCCTACAATGTCTAGGGCCCACAATTTGAAGGGTAGTTGTGTGTGGATGGGTAGTACTGATTTTGGTGGGGTTTTGCTTTTGCAAATTTCTTGCATACTTCACATTGGTCAAGGACTTCTTGAACGTCACAATACAGGTGTTGAGCAACTTGGGTTATTGCTGGTATGTTCAAAGCTACAGATAGATTTAGCCTTGCCAATTTACTCTACCTAATCCTATGCAAGAGCACTACATACTACAATAGAATAGAACTTTGAAGATAATTACATTTATTGAAACTGGAGTACAATCTAGCTGGTGGCTGCAATCTATCGGGGTGTAACTAAGAACTTGTTATCATCCTTTCAGGCGTCTGTATCAATATGTACTGCAACAACTCTTGTTCTTGTTCTTGTCCTTTCAGACAGTTCTCAGTGGCTACCTTCACAATAGGTCCATCTTTGCTGGCTGTACCTATCCTGATTGGCTGTCCTTGGCATGTGTGTTGCTTCTGGCCTTAGCGGACGTACATAGCACTTCAGCTATAGCCTATGCTCTTCTTGAGCTATCCTACTTGCAGTTAAAATTGGCTTTATTCTTATATGCCTATTATTGCGCTAGGAAACTATGCTGTATTTAGTTGACGCTTATAAATGGTCCTTGATCTTTCTTCTAACATTGGAAGGTAGAATTCTGATATTCCATTTGTAGGGCTTAATCAGTGGTCCTTTTCTGGCTGGCAAGCCTTCTGATTATTAATGCAACAGGTCAAATTGGGGATTATACTCCATATAATAGCAGACTCAATCCAATATTGACTCGTGGATTATCCGCTGTGTAATGCTGACCCAAACCAATAAGAAACCCAATTATACGCTGTGTAATGCTAATCCAAACTCAGTATTTCTTAGCCATATGTCCATCAGGTTGGGTGGGACTGAGTTGATACAAAATCCAGTAGGATGGAATGATTGATATAAAATTGATGATTACATGATTACACGCCGTGTAATCAGTGATAATCATTATATTGCTAACGTTTATACAGCGTATAATGCTAATATCAACTATAATAAACTAGTAATTATACAGCGTATAATCACTACACATAGGAATGTAATCAAGTGATAATATGGTGTATAATTGTTGCATCTATCATAATAAACTAACAATTACATAGCATATAACTACCATATCCAATATAATATATTGGTTATTATATGGCATATAATTACTACACTTAATATAGTATTAGCCTAGTGATAATACGGCGTATAACTGATAATGATCTGCGTGCAATGATTAGCCTGATCATTTGTGGTCAATCAGGCTAATATCACAACAGGGTTGGCCACCATGCCTTGTGTTTAAGGAACTTGTATAGGTTGCAACTCTTGGTTGTTCTAGGTCTCTATGGTATTGTAGGATGGTGTCCACTTGCTGATGTGTGGGGATTTAAAGGATGATAGTTCTGTTGGACATTTTTTGGTGCAAGGTTCCATACACATCAGCAAATAAGTATTTGTTCTTGATGACTGTTTTTTTGTTAGGTTGGTTGTGCCGGGGGGAAAGCCATGTCCTTTGTCCAAAGTACCAAGAGGGGCCAGTCTTGGTTGTTCCCATTTTCTCTTCTTGTAGCACAAACATACAGGCACAAGAGGGCGTCTGCCATGGCAAGTTCTGGACCAGGGTTGTATTGTATGAGCATATTGAATCTCTCTAAGAGTTCCATCCAATGGGCTTGATGGCGTGATAGATTTTCTTGAGTTTTAAAGTATATGAGCGACTTGTGGTTGGTCAGTGCCATGAATTCTTCCTGTTGCTCTAGATAACAACGCCATTTGACTAGGCAGTGTACAATGGCCAGCAGTTCTTTGTCATGGATAGGGTATCAACACTTGCCATCTGTCAGTTTTTGTGATTTGTAGGCTACAGGCAGGAAGTCACCATCATTGTTTTTGATTTGTAGTAATCCCCCAATAGATGCGTCTGAGGCATTGGTTTCAATTTGGTACTCCCCATTGCGTTTGGGGTATTGTAGGATAGATACTATTGTGAGTTTCTCTTTGAGGCATCTAAAGCAGAGGTCACATTGGGGGGTCCACACAAACTTAGATTTGGCGCTAGTTATGGCAGATAGGGGTGCCATCAAGACGCTGCAGTTGGGTATGAAGTGGTGTATATATAGGCCACCATTCCTAGGAATGTGCGGAGTTCTGACTTGTCCTTGGGTGGTGACATCTTGCAGATGGCCTGTATCTTTTGACTTTTGTGCTTGATGCCGTCTTTTGAGACTATGTGCCCTAGAAAGGCAGCTGCTTGCAGAAGAACTGGCATTTGGAGGGTTTGGCCAGTAGCTTGTGTTGTGCCAGGGTAGTAAAGACTTCCTCTAAGTCCTTATAATGTTGCTCTACCAAGGGACTATAGACAATAATGTTGTCCAGGTAGACTAGGACATGTTTGCCTATGTGAGGGGCAAACACCTCATTCATGAAGGTCACAAAGGTTGAGGGGGCGTTTATCATACCAAAGTTGAAGACCACACACTTGTATGAGCCATATTTAGTGTGGAAGGCTGTTTTGGGGATATCTTCCTCCTTAATGCAGATCTGATTGTAGCCTGTGGTTAGGTCAATCTTAGAGAAGACAGTAGCTCCTCTCAAAGCGTCAAAGAGGTTGTCAATAAGTGGTAGTGGATAACAGTTCTTGATGGTTTCTATGTTTAGGGCTTGGTAATCTGTGACTAGATGCAGAGTGTCATCCTTCTTGGCCACAAAGAATACAGCAGCCCCAAAAGGAGATTGTGAAGGACAGATAAGTCCTTTCTCCAAGGCTTCCTTGAGGTAGACACGTAGGGTGTTGTCTTTATTTGGGGTCAGATGGTAGATGGGTCGCGCTTTGGGTACAGCTCCTTTGAGTTGAATGTAGTGTTGAATATGTTTTCCGGGGGTAACCCA
This sequence comes from Entomophthora muscae, assembly GCA_014839935.2. Lineage (NCBI taxonomy): Eukaryota > Fungi > Entomophthoromycota > Entomophthoromycetes > Entomophthorales > Entomophthoraceae > Entomophthora > Entomophthora muscae. The sequence goes on along the minus strand of QTSX02005881.1, from coordinate 1,825 downwards.
GGTAAAGACTCCTTGAAGATTTCTGGGTTCCAGGCCACAATGTTGCAATCCTGAGGCATGGTGGTGTCCTGGTGGTCTTTGAAGTGTATGATCTTGTACTGGCAGGAGTCACATTCAATTGTCTTCAGGTTTTTCTTTTTGTCCAGGGTCTCTGTAATGCGCACAAAGACATGGTCACATAGGAGTTGGTCCACTGAGTAAGGGTAGATCTGGCAATTGACACCTTCACACTTAATGGTCAACACTGAGGTTGCCCAGTCTATGTGAGGATTATTCTTTTGTAACCAATCTAACCCCAGTACAATGTCAAACTTTGGGAAGTTGATGACAGGGCCTTGGATGATGGAGTGTAGGTTCTTGAGAATGACAGAGAAGAGGGGCAGCTTCCCTTGTTACAACAATGTGATTTTCATCAGCCAAGACCATGTTTTTAATCCGCAAAGGATTAGTGGCTAGCTTGAATTTGTCCACAAAGCTACTGTTAACTAGGGTTTGGGTGCGCCTGAGTCCAGGAGTGCAAAGCCTGTGTAACTAAAAAAGCAGAATGGATAAGACATCATTTAATTTAGATGTCTTACTTGGTGTAAAGTACCAGGTCCTCTGAGGTACATGGATCATTGGACATTGGTCCACATCCTCAGGTTGGTACATATCATTAGGCAAGTCAGAAGTTATGAAGGGAGTGCTTGGCTAAATTAATGCTCTACCTGGGCTTTTTCCTTGTCTTGGTTGCCTTGTGTGGCAGTGATACAGAAATGGGTACAATTTGATTGGCCATTGTTCCCACTTCCCTGTCCATTTGAGCCTGTGGGTTTATGGTTTTTGTTGTTTCCCTTGTTCCCAGGGGGTGGTCAATTGGAGCGCCTGCCTGGGTGAGAGTCTTTAGGTCTTTCTCCTTTCTGGTTTGTGCTTTGTGCTATATGGAGAGCATTGGATGCTTGTTCTGCTTTCTCTGCCTTGCAATACAGCTCTGTAGGTTGGTCACCTGATCCAGGTTCACGTGCCTCATTACATGTGATTTGAGGGTGTCATAGTACATGAGGTTTGTGGCTAGGGTGCCAAATGCCATGTCAGAGGGTGTGTGTAGTCAGAGTTCCTTGTATACGCGGGTGAGTCTCTTCATGGTGCCTTTCTGAGTAAAGTTCTATACTTGACGTATGATCATGAGTGCAGTGTCCTTAAGCACAAATCTTACCAAGAAGTCTTGTTTGAAGGTATCCCAGTTCTTCTTGGTATGTTCTTTGTGCCACTTGTCACACCAGGTGCCAGCGTTGTGGGTCAGTCAGATGGAGATTTCTGCAATCCAAAATTGCTGTGGGCATTCCATCTGGGCCAGCTTGCTCTGGGCGGACTGGATCCATGAGGAAGTGTTGTTTTTGTTGGCCCCGGCAAAAGGTTCCAAGGCAGCGCTTTGGAGTCTTTGGGCTATGTAGGCGGGCATGGTGCTTTTGTCAGTTGGTTGTGGGATGGTGGCAGCCATCTAGAAGAACCCTTGTGAAGACATGGCATCAAAGGAAGGTAGTGGAATCACCGTGTTCTGGTACAGAACAAAACCATTGGATATCTTGGCACCAGGGGTGTACAGAGCCCAGTCCAGCAGGAGGCCATACATGATTCTGCCAAGTATTTGCTGGCCACATCAAGTACAGGCAACAGGTAGAATTTTACAAAATGAGGTAGGATGGAGAAACTGTGCTACTAATGTTGTAACTGTGCTGTTTTAGCAGAGTTACAAGGGGAAAATATTTAGAAATTAGATAATATTCTTTATTGGGAGATAACAATTATATAGGTAATGTGGGTCATGGATAATAGGAACATGTGG